>CM055737.1:385960-450960 GCA_029465975.1 Dallia pectoralis | reverse complement strand
CACTCCCTAACCCTATGTCATCAGAACCACTCTCTAACCCTATGTCATCAGAACCACTCGCTAACCCTATGTCATCAGAACCACTCCCTAATCCTATTTAATCAGAACCACTCCCTAACCCTATGTCATCAGAACCACTCTCTAACCCTATGTCATCAGAACCACTCCCTAACCCTATTTAATCAGAACCACTCCCTAACCATATGTCATCAGAACCACTATCTAACCCTATGTCATCAGAACCACTCCCTAACCCTATGTCATCAGAACCACTCCCTAACCATATGTCATCAGAACCACTCCCTAACCCTATGTCATCAGAACCACTACCTAACCCTATGTCATCAGATCCACTCCCTAACCCTATGTCATCAGAACCACTCCCTAACCCTATGTCATCAGAACCACTCCCTAACCCTATGTCATCAGAACCACTCCCTAACCATATGTCATCAGAACCACTGTCTAACCCTATGTCATCAGAACCACTCCCTAACCATATGTCATCAGAACCACTCCCTAACCCTATGTCATCAGAACCACTCCCTAACCCTATGTCATCAGAACCACTCCCTAACCCTATGTCATCAGAACCACTCCCTAACCATATGTCATCAGATCCACTGTCTAACCCTATGTCATCAGAACCACTGTCTAACCCTATGTCATCAGATCCACTGTCTAACCCTATGTCATCAGAACCACTCCCTAACCATATGTCATCAGAACCACTACCTAACCCTATGTCATCAGAACCACTCCCTAACCATATGTCATCAGATCCACTGTCTAACCCTATGTCATCAGAACCACTCCCTAACCATATGTCATCAGAACCACTGTCTAACCCTATGTCATCAGAACCACTGTCTAACCCTATGTCATCAGAACCACTCCCTAACCCTATGTCATCAGAACCACTCCCTAACCCTATGTCATCAGAACCACTACCTAACCATATGTCATCAGAACCACTGTCTACCCTAACATATATATATATATAACAGTAATTCTACTGTCAGATTAAATACATATAAACAAACAACATTACACATCCAGCCCACATTTGAAGCCCACGTTTAATTCATTATTCTGTAAATCTCAAACTGCATCTTCAATTTATCTGGTTACTTTGTCCAAATAAACTCTCAGTTCAAATAAAAACTCTGAAATGCTGATAATTGGACAGAGACAGGGTGTTTAATTGTGAAGGCTCCTGTCAGCAAACTGACTGGAGGATGGAATGCGCTAACATCATCCATACACACTAACCAAGGTTGCCATGGAAACTGCAGTCGGATGATAGGGTTGCCGTGGAGATGGAAGTTTTAGCTAGAGACTTGAGATCTGTTATTAAAAAGGCCTTTAACTGACATTATAAATGGAGTTTGTAATGAAATACTAGTTACTGACCTGAATCATCTAGTCTGTAATTAGAGGCTAATTACTGACCTGAATCATCTAGTCTGTAATTAGAGGCTAATTACTGACCTGAATCATCTAGTCTGTAATTAGAGGCTAATTAATGACCTGAATCATCTAGTCTGTAATTAGAGGCTAATTACTGACCTGAATCATCTAGTCTGTTATTAGAGGCTTATTACTGACCTGAATCATCTAGTCTGTTATTAGAGGCTTATTACTGACCTGAATCATCTAGTCTGTTATTAGAGGCTAATTAATGACCTGAATCATCTAGTCTGTTATTAGAGGCTAATTAATGACCTGAATCATCTAGTCTGTAATTAGAGGCTAATTAATGATCTGAATCATCTAGTCTGTTATTAGAGGCTAATTACCGACCTGAAACATCTAGTCTGTAATTAGAGGCTAATTAAAGACCTGAATCATCTAGTCTGTTATCAGAGGCTAATTACTGACCTGAATCATCTAGTCTGTTATTAGAGGCTAATTAAAGACTTGAATCATCTAGTCTGTTATTAGAGGCTAATTACTGACCTGAATCATCTAGTCTGTTATTAGAGGCTAATTAAAGACTTGAATCATCTAGTCTGTTATTAGAGGCTAATTACTGACCTGAATCATCTAGTCTGTTATTAGAGGCTAATTACTGACCTGAATCATCTAGTCTGTTATTAGAGGCTAATTAATGACCTGAATCATCTAGTCTGTTATTAGAGGCTAATTACTGACCTGAATCATCTAGTCTGTTATTTGAGGCTAGTAACTGACTTGAATAATCTAGTCTGTTATCAGAGGCTAGTTACTGATCTACAAATCAATTTAGTTATTAGAGGCTAGGTAGTGACTTGAAATATGTAATTATAGGTCAGTTAGTTGAAGGGATTTTCACTGACCTGAAATATAACGTTTTAGATCACTTCAAAAAAAGTGTTATAAGGGACCTTAAAACCTTCCCTATGACCCCTGACCTTGTTCTATCCTGTCTGACCCCTGACATTGTTCCTTCCTGTCTGACCTCTGACCTTATTTCTTCCTGTCTGACCCCTGACCTTGTTTTCTCCTGTCTGACCCCTGACCTTTTTTCCTCCAGTCTGACCCCTGACCCTGTTTCCTCCAGTTTGACCCCTGACCTTGCTTCCCCCTCTTGTTTCAGGAAGAGAATGACCATACAGGACAGTCTGCTCCATCCCTGGATAAAGGTGCAGTATATGTAACACTTAACACTCGCACACCTCACTTAACACTCACACATCTCACTTAACACTCATTTAACACTCACACACCGCACTTAACACTCACACACCTCACTTAAAACTCACACACCTCACTTAACACTCACACATCTCACATAACACTCACTTAACACTCACACACCTCACTTAACACTCACACATCTCACTTAACACTCACGTAACACTCACACACCTCACTTAACACTCACACATCTCACTTAACACTCACTTAACACTCACACACCTCACTTAACACTCACACATCTCACTTAACACTCACGTAACACTCACACACCTCACTTAACACTCACACACCTCACTTAACACTCACACATCTCCCTTAACACTCACACATCTAACTTAACACTCACGTAACACTCACACACCTCACTTAACACTCATTTAACACTCACACACCGCACTTAACACTCACACACTTCACTTAAAACTCACACACCTCACTTAACACTCACACATCTCACTTAACACTCACGTAACACTCACACACCTCACTTAACACTCACACATCTCAGTTAACACTTGCACATCTCACTTAACACTCACTTAACACTCACACATCTCACTTAACACTCATTTAACACTCACACACCGCACTTAACACTCACACACCGCACTTAACACTCACACACCGCACTTAACACTCACACACCTCACTTAAAACTCACACACCTCACTTAACACTCACACATCTCACTTAACACTCACTTAACACTCACACACCTCACTTAACACTCACACATCTCACCTAACACTCACACATCTCACATAACACTCACTTAACACTCACACACCTCACTTAACACTCACACATCTCACATAACACTCACTTAACACTCACACACCTCACTTAACACTCACACATCTCACTTAACACTCACGTAACACTCACACACCTCACTTAACACTCACACATCTCACTTAACACTCACTTAACACTCACACACCTCACTTAACACTCACACATCTCACTTAACACTCACGTAACACTCACACACCTCACTTAACACTCACACACCTCACTTAACACTCACACATCTCCCTTAACACTCACACATCTAACTTAACACTCACGTAACACTCACACACCTCACTTAACACTCATTTAACACTCACACACCGCACTTAACACTCACACACTTCACTTAAAACTCACACACCTCACTTAACACTCACACATCTCACTTAACACTCACGTAACACTCACACACCTCACTTAACACTCACACATCTCAGTTAACACTTGCACATCTCACTTAACACTCACTTAACACTCACACATCTCACTTAACACTCATTTAACACTCACACACCGCACTTAACACTCACACACCGCACTTAACACTCACACACCGCACTTAACACTCACACACCTCACTTAAAACTCACACACCTCACTTAACACTCACACATCTCACTTAACACTCACTTAACACTCACACACCTCACTTAACACTCACACATCTCACCTAACACTCACGTAACACTCACACACCTCACTTAACACTCACACACCTCACTTAACACTCACACATCTCCCTTAACACTCACACATCTCACTTAACACTCACTTAACACTCACACACCTCACTTAACACTCACACATCTCACTTAACACTCACGTAACACTCACACACCTCACTTAACACTCACACACCTCACTTAACACTCACACATCTCCCTTAACACTCACACATCTCACTTAACACTCACGTAACACTCACACACCTCACTTAACACTCATTTAACACTCACACACCGCACTTAACACTCACACACCTCACTTAAAACTCACACACCTCACTTAACACTCACACATCTCACTTAACACTCACGTAACACTCACACACCTCACTTAACACTCACACATCTCAGTTAACACTCACACATCTCACTTAACACTCACTTAACACTCACACATTTCACTTAGCCAAAGGACTCCCAGCAGGCCATCAAATATTCAAATCTGATTGGTTGTGTGTTTTCTTTTAACCAATCAGCCAAAAGACTCCCAGCAGGCCATCAAATATTCAAATCTGATTGGTTGTGTGTTTTCTTTTAACCAATCAGCCAAAAGACTCCCAGCAGGCCATCAGCAGGAAGGAATCTGCCGTCAACATGGAGAAGTTTAAGAAGTTCGCTGCTCGGAGGAAATGGAAGGTAATTATTACGTAAACAAGTCAAACCAAATGAACAATAAATAATAAATAAAATAAAAAAAGGTCTATATTAAAAAAATAGCCAATAATATTTCAAATCTTACAATAAACAAATTAAACACTAATCAGACCCAGATTTATATCAGGTGAAAATGGGCTGTGTGTTTGTTCAGCTCTTTTATGTCACCTCTCTCCTTTTACCTCTCTTTCTTTTAGCAATCGGTTCGTCTCATCTCGTTGTGTAACCGTCTTTCTCGATCCTTCCTGTCTCGAAGCAACATCAGTGTGGCGCGCAGTGATGACACACTGGTAAGACAGCATGGGATATGAAATTAGTGAGCGCTAACATTATATTATTTGAAATTAGCGAGCGCTAACACTATATAATATTAAATTAGCGAGCGCTAACAATATATTATTTGAAATTAGCGAGCACTAACACTATATAATATGAAATTAGTGAGTGCTAACAGTATATTATATGAAATTAGTAAGTGCTAACAGTATATTATATGAAATTAGCGAGCGCTAACACTATATTATATGAAATTAGTGAGTGCTAACAGTATATTATATGAAATTAGTGAGTGCTAACAGTATATTATATGAAATTAGTGAGTGCTAACAGTATATTATATGAAATTAGCGAGTGCTAACAGAATATTATATGAAATTAGTGAGTGCTAACAGTATATTATAAGAAATTAGCGAGCGCTAACACTATATTATATGAAATTAGCGAGTGCTAACAGTATATTATATGAAATTAGTGAGTGCTAACAGTATATTATAAGAAATTAGCGAGCGCTAACACTATATTATATGAAATTAGTGAGTGCTAAAAGTATATTATATGAAATTATTGAGTGCTAACAGTATATTATATGAAATTATTGAGTGCTAACAGTATATTATATGAAATTATTGAGTGCTAACAGTATATTATATGAAATTAGTGAGTGCTAACAGTATATTATATGAAATTAGTATATTATATGAAATTATTGTGCTAACACTATATTATATGAAATTAGCGAGTGCTAACAGTATATTATATGTAATTAGCGAGTGCTAACAGTATATTATATGAAATTAGCGAGTGCTAACAGTATATTATATGAAATTAGCGAGCGCTAACACTATATTATATGAAATTATTGAGTGCTAACACTATATTATATGAAATTATTGAGTGCTAACAGTATATTATATGAAATTATTGAGTGCTAACAGTATATTATATGAAATTAGTGAGTGCTAACAGTATATTATATGAAATTAGTGAGTGCTAACAGTATATTATATGAAATTAACCCTAACCCTAGTTCTACGGAACATCACACACTTTCATTTCACATATATCTCTGTGATGACAGCACTCCATGGGTTAACTAGCTCCCTGTCTACAACCAACCTGCCCTCTCACACACACACCCAACCTGCCCTCTCACACACACACCCAACCTGCCCTCTCTCTCTCACACACACACACACACACACACACACACACACACACACACACACACACACACCACCATCCAGCCTGCTCCCCCCAGTGCTTTGTAGCTTCACCAAACCTCCACAACTGTCAGATCCTGTTGAAGGTTAGAGAGTCACATGACTACATAACCAAGTTAGAGTAGAAAGATAAGCCGTACATATCTGCAAGAGTTGGGGGAGGAGGGGAGAGAAGGACGAAATGAGGGAAGAAGGAAAGGGAGGATGAGAGAGGAGGTGGAGAGGGAAGGAGACGAAAGGAGGGAAGAAAGAAAGGATGAGAGAGGAGGTGGAGAGGGAAGGAAGAAATGAGGGAAGAAAGGGAGGATGAGAGAGGAGGTGGAGAGGGAAGGAGACGAAAGGAGGGAAGAAAGGGAGGATGAGAGAGGAGGTGGAGAGGGAAGGAGATCAAGGGGTTGAAAGTTTACTGTATTTTCCTTCTTAATTATGCTGAATGTATGTGAATACTTTAATTATGCTGAATGTATGTGAATACTTTAATTATGCTGAATGTATGTGAATACTTTAATTATGCTGAATGTATGTGAATACTTTAATTATGCTGAATGTATGTGAATACTTTAATTATGCTGAATGTATGTGAATACTTTAATTATGCTGAATGTATGTGAATACTTTAATTATGCTGAATGTATGTGAATACTTTAATTATGCTGAATGTATGTGAATACTTTAATTATGCTGAATGTATGTGAATACCTTAATTATGCTGAATGTATGTGAATACTTTAATTATGCTGAATGTATGTGAATACTTTAATTAAATGAAATGTCATTATTGAAGGTGGTAAAAAAACATCAAACCAAAAACACCAAACTTAATTTGTCTTCAGTCACAATGCTATTTGTATATCATTTTTTTAATTAAAGGTAGTCTATCAATTGTGAAGTAATTACATCATGAGTCACGGTTTTCTGAGCTTCTCTTCTAGTGAAATCTTCTTATATTTATTGAAAATAACTTTCACCAATCAAAACAATAAAGAACTACATAGTAGCACTCACAATACAAATGGCTAACAGGAAATAATAATCCACAAACACAGAGAGAAACATAAATACAGTTACTAATGAAACTAAATGAGGGGCAAATTTAATTATAAAGAAACTATAGTCTGAGCTGTAGTTAGAAACACTGGCTTTTCTGGTATTTTAGATAAAATACAAAATAAAGGACAGAGATGGCCTCCTGGTTTATCACATGGTGTTTATTTATGACCTATTCAGTGTTAAACAAAAGTATTGATGACAACATTTGTTCTACTGTGTTTCTGCATAACTATTGGTTATTCATGTTTTACAATTACGCTATGTGTATATTAATTCCTTATTTTTAGTGTTGGGTCATTTTCTATTTCCTCTATAAAATGCTGTCAATTTTAAATAATTTACTTTGTGTTTTTTTAAATTAATAACGTATTTTACATTATTACATGATAAAACCGACACCCTTTGTCGTCAGGATGAGGAAGACTCATTTGTGATGAAGGCTATAATTCATGCTATAAACGATGACAACGTACCTGGTCTCCATCATCTCCTGTCATCGCTAACCAGCTACGATATTAATCAACCCAACAAGGTCAGTCACTGTTGTAGAGCATTTAAACTACACCTGTGTTGTAGAGCATTTAAACTACACCTGTGTTGTAGAGCATTTAAACTACAGCTGTGTTGTAGAGCATTTAAACTACACCTGTGTTGCAGAGCATTTAAACTACACCTGTGTTGTAGAGCATTTAAACTACAGCTGTGTTGTAGAGCATTTAAACTACACCTGTGTTGTAGAGCATTTAAACTACACATGTGTTGTAGAGCATTTAAACTACAGCTGTGTTGCAGAGCATTTAAACTACACCTGTGTTGTAGAGCATTTAAACTACACCTGTGTTGTAGAGCATTTAAACTACAGCTGTGTTGTAGAGCATTTAAACTACAGCTGTGTTGTAGAGCATTTAAACTACAGCTGTGTTGTTGAGCATTTAAACTACACCTGTGTTGTAGAGCATTTAAACTACACCTGTGTTGTAGAGCATTTAAACTACACCTGTGTTGTAGAGCATTTAAACTACATTGGTGTTTTTTTTAAATGAACGTGTGTGTGTGTGTGTGTGTGTGTGTGTGTGTGTGTGTGTGTGTGTGTGTGTGTGTGTGTGTGTGTGTGTGTGTGTGTGTGTGTGTGTGTGTGTGTGTGTGTGTGTGTGTGTGTGTGTGTGTGTGTGTGTGTGTGTGTGTGTGTGTGTGTGTGTGTGTGTGTGTGTGTGTGTGTGTGTGTGTGTGTGTGTGTGTGTGTGTGTGTGTGTGTGTGTGTGTGTGTGTGTGTGTATAGCATGGAACACCCCCTCTTTTGATTGCAGCTGGCTGTGGAAACATTCAGATTATCAGCGTACTGATAAGGAAAGGAGCTGACATGCAGGTTCACGACAAGGTACACACACACACACACAGACACACACACACACACACACACATATTCAAACTCACACCCACACACACACACACAGACATATATACACACACACTCAAACACACACATATACACACACACACACACACGTACACACACACACCCATACACACACACACACACACACACACACACACACATATACACACTTTCATTCTTTTGTATATATATATATATATATTTATATATATATATATATATATATACATACACATATATATACATACACATATATATACATACACATATATATACATACACATATATATACATACACATATATATATATATATATGTTTGTGGTTCTGTGTATTTCATGTCCTCTTGCAACTGACATATTTGGTTACAGAGCTATCTGAACATAATGTAGGCCAATCAGAGAGCCCTGCCAACAAAACAAATAGATTAAAGTGGCCTTAAGACAATTAAATCGACCCTTTATCAAATTGTATTCCAGCCTAAACAAACTATTTGCCTGCCTAGCGTATCAGGCAGCTTTGACAGCAACACCAACCATGATTCGTTTTTTGCACAGAATGAGTGCCTGGAAATGCTATTGACCAATTAAAATAGTTAGATAACCGTTTGTGCATTGATGCAACTTTAATGTTTGTTTCTATTTTCTCAGTCTGGAGCGAACGCTATTTACTACGCAGGAAGACATGGACATGTGGAGACACTCAGGTTTCTGCATGAAAACAACTGCCCTCTGGACGTACAAGATAAGGTACACACTCACACACTCAACAAAACACAAAACGGATTTTTCCTGGTTTGTATCTGTGTTTGATTGTTTTATATTCATTTATTCTTTGTCTCAGTTTGACTGTCCGAATAACAACAACAGTAACAGCAGTTATATTCTGTGTGATGGTGGTGTATTTGACTTGAATAACAACAGTAACAGCAGTTATATTCTGTGTGATGGTGGTGTATTTGACTTGAATAACAACAGTAACAGCAGTTATATTCTGTGTGATGGTGGTGTATTTGACTTGAATAACAACAGTAACAGCAGTTATATTCTGTGTGATGGTGGTGTATTTGACTCGAATAACAACAGTAACAGCAGTTATATTCTGTGTGATGGTGGTGTATTTGACTTGAATGACAACAGTAACAGCAGTTATATTCTGTGTGATGGTGGTGTATTTGACTTGAATAACAACAGTAACAGCAGTTATATTCTGTGTGATGGTGGTGTATTTGACTTGAATAACAACAGTAACAGCAGTTATATTCTGTGTGATGGTGGTGTATTTGACTTGAATAACAACAGTAACAGCAGTTATATTCTGTGTGATGGTGGTGTATTTGACTTGAATAACAACAGTAACAGCAGTTATATTCTGTGTGATGGTGGTGTATTTGACTTGAATAACAACAGTAACAGCAGTTATATTCTGTGTGATGGTGGTGTATTTGACTTGAATAACAACAGTAACAGCAGTTATATTCTGTGTGATGGTGGTGTATTTGACTTGAATAACAACAGTAACAGCAGTTATATTCTGTGTGATGGTGGTGTATTTGACTTGAATAACAACAGTAACAGCAGTTATATTCTGTGTGATGGTGGTGTATTTGACTTGAATAACAACAGTAACAGCAGTTATATTCTGTGTGATGGTGGTGTATTTGACTCGAATAACAACAGTAACAGCAGTTATATTCTGTGTGATGGTGGTGTATTTGACTTGAATAACAACAGTAACAGCAGTTATATTCTGTGTGATGGTGGTGTATTTGACTTGAATGACAACAGTAACAGCAGTTATATTCTGTGTGATGGTGGTGTATTTGACTTGAATGACAACAGTAACAGCAGTTATATTCTGTGTGATGGTGGTGTATTTGACTTGAATAACAACAGTAACAGCAGTTATATTCTGTGTGATGGTGGTGTATTTGACTTGAATAACAACAGTAACAGCAGTTATATTCTGTATGATGGTGGTGTATTTGACTTGAATAACAACAGTAACAGCAGTTATATTCTGTGTGATGGTGGTGTATTTGACTTGAATAACAACAGTAACAGCAGTTATATTCTGTGTGATGGTGGTGTATTTGACTTGAATAACAACAGTAACAGCAGTTATATTCTGTGTGATGGTGGTGTATTTGACTTGAATGACAACAGTAACAGCAGTTATATTCTGTGTGATGGTGGTGTATTTGACTTGAATAACAACAGTAACAGCAGTTATATTCTGTGTGATGGTGGTGTATTTGACTTGAATAACAACAGTAACAGCAGTTATATTCTGTGTGATGGTGGTGTATTTGACTTGAATAACAACAGTAACAGCAGTTATATTCTGTGTGATGGTGGTGTATTTGACTTGAATGACAACAGTAACAGCAGTTATATTCTGTGTGATGGTGGTGTATTTGACTTGAATAACAACAGTAACAGCAGTTATATTCTGTGTGATGGTGGTGTATTTGACTTGAATAACAACAGTAACAGCAGTTATATTCTGTGTGATGGTGGTGTATTTGACTTGAATGACAACAGTAACAGCAGTTATATTCTGTGTGATGGTGGTGTATTTGACTTGAATAACAACAGTAACAGCAGTTATATTCTGTGTGATGGTGGTGTATTTGACTTGAATAACAACAGTAACAGCAGTTATATTCTGTGTGATGGTGGTGTATTTGACTTGAATAACAACAGTAACAGCAGTTATATTCTGTATGATGGTGGTGTATTTGACTTGAATAACAACAGTAACAGCAGTTATATTCTGTGTGATGGTGGTGTATTTGACTTGAATAACAACAGTAACAGCAGTTATATTCTGTGTGATGGTGGTGTATTTGACTTGAATAACAACAGTAACAGCAGTTATATTCTGTGTGATGGTGGTGTATTTGACTTGAATGACAACAGTAACAGCAGTTATATTCTGTGTGATGGTGGTGTATTTGACTTGAATAACAACAGTAACAGCAGTTATATTCTGTGTGATGGTGGTGTATTTGACTTGAATAACAACAGTAACAGCAGTTATATTCTGTGTGATGGTGGTGTATTTGACTTGAATAACAACAGTAACAGCAGTTATATTCTGTGTGATGGTGGTGTATTTGACTTGAATGACAACAGTAACAGCAGTTATATTCTGTGTGATGGTGGTGTATTTGACTTGAATAACAACAGTAACAGAAGTTATATTCTGTGTGATGGTGGTGTATTTGACTTGAATAACAACAGTAACAGCAGTTATATTCTGTGTGATGGTGGTGTATTTGACTTGAATAACAACAGTAACAGCAGTTATATTCTGTGTGATGGTGGTGTATTTGACTTGAATAACAACAGTAACAGCAGTTATATTCTGTGTGATGGTGGTGTATTTGACTTGAATAACAACAGTAACAGCAGTTATATTCTGTGTGATGGTGGTGTATTTGACTTGAATAACAACAGTAACAGCAGTTATATTCTGTGTGATGGTGGTGTATTTGACTTGGATAACAACAGTAACAGCAGTTATATTCTGTGTGATGGTGGTGTATTTGACTTGAATAACAACAGTAACAGCAGTTATATTCTGTGTGATGGTGGTGTATATTGCAGAGCGGAGAGACAGCTCTACATGTGGCTGCTCGCTATGGCAACGTGGACGTGATCCAGTACCTGTGTAGTATTCATGCCAACCCTGACCTCTCAGACAGGGTGTGTACAACACACACACACACACACACACATGATCCCCTTAATGGGTTAATAAAGGTTCTATGTCATTGAACACCTTTCCAATCTGACCCTCGTGTTACCATGGTAACCCATATCACCATTGAACACATTTCCAATCTGACCCTTGTGTTACCATGGTAACCTTTATCACCATTGAACACATTTCCAATCTGACCCTTGTGTTACCATGGTAACCTTTATCACCATTGAACACCTTTCCAATCTGACCCTCATGTTACCATGGTAACCTTTATCACCATTGAACACCTTTCCAATCTGACCCTCGTGTTACCATGGTAACCTTTATCACCATTGAACACATTTCCAATCTGACCCTCGTCGACCCTCGATCCATAGGTGTTGTTTAGTCTCTTTGTTGTGTGTTTGACCCCAAATCAGGAACAGGAAACCCCGCTCCATTGTGCGTCGTGGCATGGGTACTCTGCAGTGGCCAGGGCTCTGTGCCAGGCTGGATGCCATGTGGATGCCAGGAACAGAGAGGGGGAAAGTCCACTTCTGACAGCTTCTGCCAGGGGGTTTGCTGACATTGTGGAATGTCTGGTAGAACATGGAGCCAACCTCACCTCTACAGACAAGGTACTACTCAATACAGACAAGGTACTACTCAATACAGACAAGGTACTACTCAATACAGACAAGGTACTACTCAATACAGACAAGGTACTACTCAATACAGACAAGGTACTACTCAATACGGACATGGTACTACTCAATACAGACAAGGTACTAATCAATACGGACAAGGTACTACTCAATACAGACACGGTACTACTCAATACAGACACGGTACTACTCAATACAGACAGTATCTCTAAAAACCTTACTGTGACAAGTATTCAATTCTGTTCTACTTTTCCACATTTTATTATTTAAAAACATAATAAGATTTAATTAGCAGTTTAGGATCCAGAGAAAAATGTCCATGAAGTAAAACGCAAAGTAAGGACATTATCCCAGGGCATTATCACCAGGACATTATCACCAGGACATTATCACCAGGACATTATCCCAGGGCATTATCACCAGGACATTAACCCAGGGCATTATCACAGGGCATTATCACCAGGACATTATCCCAGGGCATTATCACCAGGACATTATCCCAGGGCATTATCACCAGGACATTAACCCAGGGCATTATCACAGGGCATTATCACCAGGACATTATCCCAGGGCATTATCACCAGGACATTATCCCAGGGCATTATCACCAGGACATTAACCCAGGGCATTATCACAGGGCATTATCACCAGGACATTATCCCAGGGCATTATCACCAGGGCATTATCCCCAGGGCATTATCCCCAGGGATTATCACCAGGACATTAACCCAGGGCATTATCACAGGGCATTATCACCAGGACATTATCCCAGGGCATTATCACCAGGGCATTATCCCCAGGGCATTATCCCCAGGGCATTATCACCAGGGCATTGTCACCAGGGCATTGTGTGTGTATGTGTGTGCGTGCGTGTGTGTGCGTGTAGGATGGCCACATAGCGCTCCACCTGGCAGTGAGGAGGTGTCAGCTGGAGGTGGTCTTGAGTCTCCTCCGTCACCACTGCCCTGTTGACCATCAAGATCGCCATGGCAACACACCATTGCATATCGCCTGTAAGGATGGCAACCTGCCCATCGTCATGGCTCTTTGTGCTGCCAAGGCAACCCTGGACCTGGCAAACAAGGTAAACAAATACGTAATAATTAGTCGTTAATAACTGTCCTCCGTATTTAACCACTGAATCGTTAATATGTTTCTTTACAGATTGCTCATGTATTTTATGGTGTTTAGTGAAAAGTAAACCAAGAAAACTTGTAACTGACACATTACAAAACTACCAGCGACTTAATCATTTACAAACGGCCAATTACATGTAACACAATGAACTCAGCGACATATAACGTGACTTGAAATAAACAATATCCAACAAACTGGTGACTTTCCATGTAACTTAAATATCCCAGCTAACTAGCTATTCACCCCTGCTGTGTGTAATCAATACACTCACCAGAGGAAGTGCACCCCACTAAACTCCCCGTGTGGAACTCAGTGATCAATATGTTTCTTTACTTTTTACCAATTGGTTGATCAATGTATTCTGAATGTAACACAAGTGTTCTGATATTAATATATTCTTATTCTGACACCATATTTCTTCTCTTTTACTGCAGCTTTTTGGGGCATGTTGTGTATCATAATGGAGTGAAAATGCATGTATTTCAATACAATCATTTATTTAGCTGAAACCTTGTGCTAGTATTTTTTGTTTTCTCAAGCACCACGACTGGCACAGCCATTTGTGGCTAAACTAAATTATTCTAGGAGAATTTAAAAAGCATGTCTTTAATTTCAGATTTTCTTTGAATGAATGAAAACATGCTGTGATGCTACTATTTCCTGTCAGGCTGGCTCCTTTACACCTGTTTTTGATTGGTTGAATCATTCATAATTGGTGTTGGTCTCCTGCCTTCTACTTACTTCAGAAGGTTTAAGTAAATGTCATCTGAACTCATTGACCTGTGACCCCTGACCTGAAACTCTGCTCTCACGTTCTTTCCAGTATGGCAGGACTCCTCTCCACATGGCAGCTAGCAACGGTCTGTTGGAGGTAGTGAGACACCTGTGTGTAACAGGAGCCAACACAGATATCCTCACTAATGTAAGATATGACACTACACCCAGATATGACACTACACCCAGATATGACACTACACCCAGATATTACACTACACCCAGATATGACACTACACCCAGATATGACACTACACCCAGATATTACACTACACCCAGATATGACACTACACCCAGATATGACACTACACCCCGATATGACACTACACCCCGATATGACACTACACCCAGATATGACACTACACCCCGATATGACACTACACCCAGATATGACACTACACCCAGATATTACACTACACCCAGATATTACACTACACCCAGATATGACACTACACCCAGATATGACACTACACCCAGATATGACACTACACCCAGATATGACACTACACCCAGATATGACACTACACCCAGATATGACACTACACCCAGATATGACACTACACCCAGATATGACACTACACCCAGATATGACACTACACCCAGATATGACACTACACCCAGATATGACACTACACCCAGATATGACACTACACCCAGATATGACACTACACCCAGATATGACACTACACCCCGATATGACACTACACCCAGATATGACACTACACCCAGATATTACACTACACCAAGTAATGACACTACACCAAGTTATGACACTACACCCAGATATGACACTACACCCAGATATGACACTACACCCAGATATGACACTACACCCAGATATGACACTACACCCAGATATGAGACTACACCCAGATATGACACTACACCCAGATATGACACTACACCCAGATATGACACTACACCCAGATATGACACTACACCCAGATATGACACTACACCCAGATATGACACTACACCCAGATATGACACTACACCCAGATATGACACTATACCCCGATATGACACTACACCCAGATATTACACTACACCAAGTAATGACACTACACCAATTTATGACACTACACCCAGATATGACACTACACCCAGATATGACACTACACCCAGATATGACACTACACCCAGATATGACACTACACCAAGTTATGACACTACACCACTCACTCCCACCATCTCTCTCCCTCCATCTCTCTCCCTCCATCTCTTCCTCCATCTCTCCCCCTCCATCTCTTCCTCCATCTCTCTTCCTCCATCTCTCTTCCTCCATCTCACTCCATCCATTTCTTTCCTTTGGTCAGGATGGAAAGACACCAGAGGACCTGGCAGTTCAGGAGCAGCAAGAGAATGTAGCTGTGTTGCTAGGGAAACTAAAGAAGGTAAAAAGACACATCCATGTGGTGCTCCGCAATATATTACACACACATCCACATGGTGCTCCACAATATATTACACACACATCCACATGGTGCTCCATAATATATTACACACACATCCACATGGTGCTCCACAATATATTACACACACATCCACATGGTGCTCCACAATATATTACACACACATCCACATGGTCCTCCATAATATATTACACACACATCCACATGGTGCTCCACAATATATTACACACACACATCCACATGGTGCTCCATAATATATTACACACACATCCACATGGTGCTCCATAATATATTACACACACATCCACATGGTGCTCCATAATATATTACACACACATCCACATGGTGTTCCACAATATATTACACACACATCCACATGTTGATCCACAATATATTACACACACATCCACATGGTGCTTCATAATATATTACACACACACATCCACATGGTACTCCAATATATTACACACACATCCACATGGTGCTCCACAATATATTACACACACATCCACATGGTGCTCCACAATATATTACACACACATCCACATGGTGCTCCACAATATATTACACACACATCCACATGGTGCTCCATAATATATTACCCACACATCCACATGGTGCTCCACAATATATTACACACACATCCACATGGTGCTCCACAATATATTAAACACACATCCACATTGTGCTCCACTATATATTACACACACATCCACATGGTGCTCCATAATATATTACACACACATCCACATGGTGCTCCACAATATATTACACACACACATCCACATGATGCTCCATAATATATTACACACACATCCACATGGTGCTCCACAATATATTACACACACATCCACATGGTGCTTCATAATATATTACACACACACATCCACATGGTGCTCCATAATAAATTACACACACATCCACATGGTGCTCCACAATATATTACACACACATCCACATGGTGCTACACAATATATTACACACACATCGACATGGTGCTCCACAATATATTACACACACACATCCACATGGTACTCCAATATATTACACACACATCCACATGGTGCTCCACAATATATTACACACACATCCACATGGTGCTCCACAATATATTACACACACACATCCACATTGTGCTTCATAATATATTACACACACATCCACATGGTGCTCCACAATATATTACACACATCAACATGGTGCTCCACAATATATTACACACACATCCACATGGTGGTCCACAATATATTACACACACATCCACATGGTGCTCCATAATATATTACACACTCATCCACATGGTGCTCCACAATATATTACACACATCCACATTGTGCTCCACTATATATTACACACACATCCACATGGTGCTCCATAATATATTACACACACATCCACATGGTGCTCCACAATATATTACACACATCCACATGGTGCTCCACAATATATTACACACACATCCACATGGTGCTCCACAATATATTACACACACATCCACATGGTGCTCCAAAATAAAAGTCTGGTAGTAGGGTGGAGGTCTGGTAGTAGGGTGGAGGTCTGGTAGTAGGGTAGAGGTCTGGTTGTAGGGTGGAGGTCTGATAGTAGGGTGGAGGTCTGATAGTAGGGTGGAGGTCTGGTAGTAGGGTGGAGGTCTGGTTGTAGGGTGGAGGTCTG
Source organism: Dallia pectoralis (assembly GCA_029465975.1). NCBI lineage: Eukaryota > Metazoa > Chordata > Actinopteri > Esociformes > Umbridae > Dallia > Dallia pectoralis. The sequence continues at coordinate 432,811 of CM055737.1, read as the reverse complement.
GTAGTGGGGTGGAGGTCTGGTAGTGGGGTGGAGGTCTGGTAGTAGGGTGGAGGTCTGGTAGTGGGGTGAAGGTCTGGTAGTGGGGTGGAGGTCTGGTAGTGGGGTGGAGGTCTGGTAGTGGGGTGGAGGTCTGGTTGTAGGGTGGAGGTCTGGTAGTAGGGTGGAGGTCTGGTAGTAGGGTGGAGGTCTGGTAGTAGGGTGGAGATCTGGTAGTAGGGTGGAGGTCTGGTAGTGGGGTGGAGGTCTGGTTGTAGGGTGGAGGTCTGGTAGTAGGGTGGAGGTCTGGTAGTGGGGTGGAGGTCTGGTAGTAGGGTGGAGGTCTGGTAGTAGGGTGGAGGTCTGGTAGTAGGGTGGAGGTCTGGTAGTGGGGTGGAGGTCTGGTAGTGGGGTGGAGGTCTGGTAGTGGGGTGGAGGTCTGGTAGTGGTAGTCATCAGTCTGTTAACATCTTGTCTTACAGACATTAATAGCAACTGAAACATGCATATTCATAAATGTATTGTTTTAGATTTGGTTGTTCTTAATGCTGATGGTTGCTCCTCTGGCCTGGTTTCTCTGCTCCTCTAAGGACAACCATAGAAGCACTTACATCCAGGCCTTGCTACCGACCAGCTCCCCACAGCCACGGATCAAGCTGAAGCTGCTGGGACATCCTGGCTCTGGGAAGAGCAGCCTCTTGGAGAGTCTGAAATGTGGAATTCTACGAAGCTTCTTCAGGAGGAGAAAGCCTCGCGTCAATATCAATGTACGACACCCCAACTCACCCATGGCTGACAAAGCAGCAGGTAGGTTTCCTAGACGCAGTATTTTATTGTATCAGTATTAGTAGTATTAGTATTAGTTCCATCATTCATACTCCCGGGCAGATGAGAGTGAACAGCCCCACCTACTGGTTAGAAGGTTTTAGTGTTTTCTGTGTGTGTCTGTAGTTTCTGTGAGCATCTCCAACCTGTATCCCGGCTGTGAGAACGTCAGTGTGCGAAGTCGCAGTATGATGTTTGAGCCGAGCCTCACCAAGGGGGTCCTGGAGGTCTTCTCCCCCCACACCAACGCACTCTCATCAGCTGATGATCTGGCCACACGTGCCATAGAGATCCAGAACACCAACATCAGTGGTGAGTATTATAATAATATATGAGACCAAACCCCCATAGAGATCCAGAACACCAACATCAGTGGTGAGTATTATAATAATATATGAGACCAAACCCCCATAGAGATCCAGAACACCAACATCAGTGGTGAGTATTATAATAATATATGAGACCAAACCCCCATAGAGATCCAGAACACCAACATCAGTGGTGAGTATTATAATAATATATGAGACCAAACCCCCATAGAGATCCAGAACACCAACATCAGTGGTGAGTATTATAATAATATATGAGACCAAACCCCCATAGAGATCCAGAACACCAACATCAGTGGTGAGTATTATAATAATATATGAGACCAAACCCCCATAGAGATCCAGAACACCAACATCAGTGGTGAGTATTGTAATAATATATGAGACCAAACCCCCATAGAGATCCAGAACACCAACATCAGTGGTGAGTATTATAATAATATATGAGACCAAACCCCCATAGAGATCCAGAACACCAACATCAGTGGTGAGTATTATAATAATATATGAGACCAAACCCCCATAGAGATCCAGAACACCAACATCAGTGGTGAGTATTGTAATAATATATGAGACCAAACCCCCATAGAGATCCAGAACACCAACATCAGTGGTGAGTATTATAATAATATATGAGACCAAACCCCCATAGAGATCCAGAACACCAACATCAGTGGTGAGTATTATAATAATATATGAGACCAAACCCCCATAGAGATCCAGAACACCAACATCAGTGGTGAGTATTATAATAATATATGAGACCAAACCCCCATAGAGATCCAGACCACCAACATCAGTGGTGAGTATTATAATAATATATGAGACCAAACCCCCATAGAGATCCAGACCACCAACATCAGTGGTGACTATTATAATAATATATGAGACCAAACCCCCATAGAGATCCAGACCACCAACATCAGTGGTGAGTATTATAATAATATATGAGACCAAACCCCCATAGAGATCCAGAACACCAACATCAGTGGTGAGTATTATAATAATATATGAGACCAAACCCCCATAGAGATCCAGAACACCAACATCAGTGGTGAGTATTATAATAATATATGAGACCAAACCCCCATAGAGATCCAGAACACCAACATCAGTGGTGAGTATTATAATAATATATGAGACCAAACCCCCATAGAGATCCAGAACACCAACATCAGTGGTGAGTATTATAATAATATATGAGACCAAACCCCATAGAGATCCAGAACACCAACATCAGTGGTGAGTATTATAATAATATATGAGACCAAACCCCATAGAGATCCAGAACACCAACATCAGTGGTGAGTATTATAATAATATATGAGACCAAACCCCCATAGAGATCCAGAACACCAACATCAGTGGTGAGTATTATAATAATATATGAGACCAAACCCCCATAGAGATCCAGAACACCAACATCAGTGGTGAGTATTATAATAATATATGAGACCAAACCCCCATAGAGATCCAGAACACCAACATCAGTGGTGAGTATTATAATAATATATGAGACCAAACCCCCATAGAGATCCAGAACACCAACATCAGTGGTGAGTATTATAATAATATATGAGACCAAACCCCCATAGAGATCCAGAACACCAACATCAGTGGTGAGTATTATAATAATATATGAGACCAAACCCCCATAGAGATCCAGAACACCAACATCAGTGGTGAGTATTATAATAATATATGAGACCAAACCCCCATAGAGATCCAGAACACCAACATCAGTGGTGAGTATTATAATAATATATGAGACCAAACCCCCATAGAGATCCAGAACACCAACATCAGTGGTGAGTATTATAATAATATATGAGACCAAACCCCCATAGAGATCCAGAACACCAACATCAGTGGTGAGTATTATAATAATATATGAGACCAAACCCCCATAGAGATCCAGAACACCAACATCAGTGGTGAGTATTATAATAATATATGAGACCAAACCCCCATAGAGATCCAGAACACCAACATCAGTGGTGAGTATTATAATAATATATGAGACCAAACCCCCATAGAGATCCAGAACACCAACATCAGTGGTGAGTATTATAATAATATATGAGACCAAACCCCCATAGAGATCCAGAACACCAACATCAGTGGTGAGTATTATAATAATATATGAGACCAAACCCCATAGAGATCCAGAACACCAACATCAGTGGTGAGTATTATAATAATATATGAGACCAAACCCCCATAGAGATCCAGAACACCAACATCAGTGGTGAGTATTATAATAATATATGAGACCAAACCCCCATAGAGATCCAGAACACCAACATCAGTGGTGAGTATTATAATAATATATGAGACCAAACCCCCATAGAGATCCAGAACACCAACATCAGTGGTGAGTATTATAATAATATATGAGACCAAACCCCCATAGAGATCCAGAACACCAACATCAGTGGTGAGTATTATAATAATATATGAGACCAAACCCCCATAGAGATCCAGAACACCAACATCAGTGGTGAGTATTATAATAATATATGAGACCAAACCCCCATAGAGATCCAGAACACCAACATCAGTGGTGAGTATTATAATAATATATGAGACCAAACCCCCATAGAGATCCAGAACACCAACATCAGTGGTGAGTATTATAATAATATATGAGACCAAACCCCCATAGAGATCCAGAACACCAACATCAGTGGTGAGTATTATAATAATATATGAGACCAAACCCCCATAGAGATCCAGAACACCAACATCAGTGGTGAGTATTATAATAATATATGAGACCAAACCCCATAGAGATCCAGAACACCAACATCAGTGGTGAGTATTATAATAATATATGAGACCAAACCCCATAGAGATCCAGAACACCAACATCAGTGGTGAGTAGAACACCAACATCAGTGGTGAGTATTATAATAATATATGAGACCAAACCCCCATAGAGATCCAGAACACCAACATCAGTGGTGAGTATTATAATAATATATGAGACCAAACCCCCATAGAGGTGTAGGAGACTTCAGTGTCTGGGAGTTCAGTGGTAACTCTGTTTCTCTGTGTCTCTGTTTCTCTGTGTGTTGGCAGGTGTAGGAGACTTCAGTGTCTGGGAGTTCAGTGGTAACTCTGTGTACCACTGTTTCTATGACTACTTTGCTGCCAACGACTCCACAGCCATCCACCTGGTTGTTTTCAGTCTAGAGGAACCTTATGAGACCCAGCTCAGCCAGGCCACCTACTGGCTCAACATGTTAAAGGCTTTAACTCCACCTCAGAATAACATAGGTATGTAACCTAACGGGTGACCTTTAACCTTTCACCCTGAAACATTATCAACAGAGCCCAAACTCAGTGCTTTCAATTAATCATTAGACATTTTGATGATGATGTGGTTCTGGTTTATATATCAAATGGATGACAAATGATGATGTGGTTCTGGTTTATAAATAAAATGGATGACAGATGATGATGTGGTTCTGGTTTATATATCAAATGGATGACAGATGATGATGTGGTTCTGGTTTATATATCAAATGGATGACTGATGTGGTTCTGGTTTGTGTATCAAATGGATGACAGATGATGATGTGGTTCTGGTTTATATATCAAATGGATGACAGCTGATGTGGTTCTGGTTTGTGTATCAAATGGAGGACAGCTGATGTGGTTCTGGTTTGTGTATCAAATGGATGACAGCTGATGTGGTTCTGGTTTGTGTATCAAATGGATGACAGCTGATGTGGTTCTGGTTTGTGTATCAAATGGAATGCTAGCTGATGTGGTTCTGGTTTATATATCAAATGGATGACAGCTGATGTGGTTCTGGTTTGTGTATCAAATGGATGACAGCTGTTGTGGTTCTGGTTTGTTTATCAAATGGATGACAGCTGATGTGGTTCTGGTTTATATATCAAATGGATGACAGCTGATGTGGTTCTGGTTTGTATATCAAATGGATGACAGCTGATGTGGTTCTGGTTTGTGTATCAAATGGATGACAGCTGATGTGGTTCTGTCCCCAGCATTTGGTGGTCGTCTCCAGGACCCTCTGAAGGTGATCCTCGTTGGGACTCACGCTGATGTACAGGGCCTGCCACGGGGGCCGGGGGGGGAGTTTGGCTATGACAAGGAGAAACCTCTCCTCAAAGAGGTCCGGAACAGATTTGGTTTGGATCTGCAGATCTCAGAGAGGCTGTTTGTTATGGATGCAGGGGCCCCAAACTCCAAAGACATCAAACTGCTGCGCTGCCACCTGCTGGAGCTCCGGAACAACATCATCTCAGTAGGTCCCACACTGGTCAGAACGTGTACAGACACACTGGTCAGAACGTGTACAGACACACTGGTCAGAACGTGTACAGACACACTGGTCAGAACGTGTACAGACACACTGGTCAGAACGTGTACAGACACACTGGTCAGAACGTGTACAGACACACTGGTCAGAACGTGTACATGTATTCCTCTGCTGCAGCTCAAATAAATTCTGTCAGACACTAGATGCTCCCAGACACTAGATGCTCCCAGACACTAGATGCTCCCAGACACTAGCTGCTCCCAGACACTAGATGCTCCCAGACGCTAGATGCTCCCAGACGCTAGATGCTCCCAGACGCTAGATGCTCCCAGACGCTAGATGCTCCCAGACACCAGATGCTCCCAGACGCCAGATGCTCCCAGACACCAGATGCTCCCAGACACCAGATGCTCCCAGACACCAGATGCTCCCAGGCACCAGATGCTCCCAGACACCAGATGCTCTCAGACGCCAGATGCTCTCAGACGCCAGATGCTCTCAGACGCCAGATGCTTCCAGACGCCAGATGCTTCCAGACGCCAGATGCTCCCAGACGCCAGATGCTCCCAGACGCCAGATGCTCCCAGACACTAGATGCTCCCAGACACTAGATGCTCCCAGACACCAGATGCTCTCACACGCCAGATGCTCTCACACGCCAGATGCTCCCAGACGCCAGATGCTCCCAGACGCCAGATGCTCCCAGACACTAGATGCTCCCAGACACTAGATGCTCCCAGACACTAGATGCTCCCAGACACTAGATGCCAATCACCAATTAAAGCTCTACCTCAACAATTAAAGCTCTACCTCATCAATTAAAACTGTACCTCACCTATTAAAGCTCTACCTCAACAATTAAAGCTTTACCTCAACAATTAAAGCTCTACATCAGTGATAAAAACTCTAGTACCAGGCCTCTGTAACCTAGAGGATCAATCTTCCTTATCCAATGTCTTGTCAGAATAAATATTGTGTTGTTCTTGTCTCTCTTCAGACCTGTAGTCCCATGTCAGTGCTGACAGAGCGCCTGGTGTCCACGCTACCATCCTGGAGGAAGCTGACTGGTCCTAACCAGCTGATGTCATGGCAACAGTTTAACTCTGATGTCCAGGAGCACATCAACCCGTTGGTCAGCGAGGAGCATCTCAGAGGGGTCACACAGCAGCTTCACAGCATGGGAGAGGTATTAGGTTAACTATCTAACAGAAGATATTAGGTTAACTATCTAACAGACGATATTAGGTTAACTATCTAACAGAAAATATTAGGTTAACTATCTAACAGGAGATATTAGGTTAACTATTTAACAGAAGATATTAGGTTAACTATCTAACAGAAGATAGTAGGTTAACTATCTTACAGGATGTTAACTATATTTATACTGCTCTATACTGCTCTATACCTAAAGCCAACCATTAGTCCTGTGTGAAATATGACAGAAAACTCTCTGCAACTGGCAAATGAAAAACTAGATTATGTTGAGCTTAATACAAATCATCTGATTGGTTGCTGTGAAGCATAGAGGTGACATCATCAGGGATGGAGAGAAAATGAATGTACAGTATAATGCTTCTGGAAAAACAACAGAAAATAATGCTTGAGGAAATCTGTATGTCATCCATCCAGATTAACCTGCTGTCTCTCATTATCTGTATGTCATCCATCCAGATTGACCTGCTGTCTCTCATTATCTGTATGTCATCCATCCAGATTAACCTGCTGTCTCTCATTATCTGTATGTCATCCATCCAGATTAACCTGCTGTCTCTCATTATCTGTATGTCATCCATCCAGATTAACCTGCCGTCTCTCATTATCTGTATGTCATCCATCCAGATTAACCTGCTGTCTCTCATTATCTGTATGTCATCCATCCAGATTAACCTGCTGTCTCTCATTATCTGTATGTCATCCATCCAGATTGACCTGCTGTCTCTCATTATCTGTATGTCATCCATCCAGATTAACCTGCTGTCTCTCCCTGTCTGTATGTCATCCATCCAGATTAACCTGCTGTCTCTCCCTGTCTGTATGTCATCCATCCAGATTAACCTGATGCAGTCTGAGACAGTTCAGGATGTGGTTTTATTAGATCCTCGTTGGCTGTGTAGCGGGGTGCTAGCCCGCCTCTTCTCCATGGACACTCCTAAAGCCATCCATCACTACAGAGGCCGGTACAGAATAGAGGAGGTTCAGGCTCTGGCACCAGAAAGCGATGTGGAGGAGCTGCTTCAGGTCAGATTCAGCCTCATTAGCTCTGCTTCAGGTCAGATTCAGCCTCATTTAGCTCTGATTCATGTCAGATTCAGCCTCATTTAGCTCTGCTTCATGTCAGATTCAGCCTCATTAGCCATGCTTCAGGTCAGATTCAGCCTCATTTAGCCCTGCTTCAGGACAGATTCAGCCTCATTTAGCCCTGCTTTATGTCAGATTCAGCCTCATTTAGCGCTGCTTCATGTCAGATTCAGCCTCATTTAGCTCTGCTTGAGATCAGATTCAGCCTCATTAGCTCTGCTTCATGTCAGATTCAGCCTCATTTAGCTCTGCTTCATGTCAGATTCAGCCTCATTAGCTCTGCTTCAGGTCAGATTCAGCCTCATTAGCTCCGCTTCAGATCAGATTCAGCCTCATTAGCTCTGCTTCAGGTCAGATTCAGCCTCATTTAGCCCTGCTTCAGGACCGATTCAGCCTCATTTAGCTCTGCTTCAGGTCAGATTCAGCCTCATTAGCTCTGCTTCAGGTCAGATTCAGCCTCATTTAGCTCTGCTTCAGGTCAGATTCAGCCTCATTGGGTCTGCTTCGGGTCAGATTCAGCCTCATTAGCTCTGCTTAAGATCAGATTCAGCCTCATTAGCTCTGCTTCAGTTCAGATTCAGCCTCATTAGCTCTGCTTCAGGTCAGATTCAGCCTCATTAGCTCTGCTTCAGGTCAGATTCAGCCTCATTTAGCTCTGCTTCAGGTCAGATTCAGCCTCATTGGGTCTGCTTCAGGTCAGATTCAGCCTCATTAGCTCTGCTTCAGGTCAAATTCAGCCTCATTTAGCCCTGTTTCAGGTCAGATTCAGCCTCGTTTAGCGCTGCTTCAGATCAGATTCAGCCTCGTTTAGCCCTGCTTCAGGTTAGGTTCAGCTTCATTTAGCTCTGCTTCAGATCAGATTCAGCCTCATTTAGCGCTGCTTCAGATCAGATTCAGCCTCATTTAGCGCTGCTTCAGATCAGATTCAGCCTCATTAGCCCTGCTTCAGGTCTGTCACATGATAGTAGAAATTATTTGGCAAAAAGGTTTTCCTTGTTGTTCCTTGTATATACATAATAATAATGATAAATATATTATATATCATATGATTTGTACGTAACATAATAATAATAATAATAAATATATTATATATCATATGATTTGTACGTTACAAAATAATAATAATGATAAATGTATTATATATCATATGATTTGTATGTAACATAATAATAATAATAATTATAAATATATTATATATCATATGATTTGTACGTAACATAATAATAATAATGATAAATATATATTATATAACATTATTTGTATGTAACATAATAATGAACCATATATTATATATCATATGATTTGTACGTAACATAATAATAATAATAATGATAAATGTATTATATATCATATGATTTGTACGTAACATAATAATAATAATAATTATAAATATATTATATATCATATGATTTGTACGTAACATAATAATAATAATAATAATTATAAATATATTATATATCATATGATTTGTACGTAACATAATAATAATAATGATAAATATATATTATATAACATTATTTGTATGTAACATAATAATGAACCATATATTATATATCATATGATTTGTACGTAACATAATAATAATAATAATGATAAATGTATTATATATCATATGATTTGTACGTAACATAATAATAATAATAATTATAAATATATTATATATCATATGATTTGTACGTAACATAATAATAATAATGATAAATATATATTATATAACATATGATTTGTATGTAACATAATAATGAACCATATATTATATATCATATGATTTGTACGTAACATAATAATAATAATAATGATAAATATATTATATATCATATGATTTGTACGTAACATAATAATAATAATAATGATAAATATATTATATATCATATGAATTGTAAGTAACATAATAATAATAATAATGATAAATGTATTATATATCATATGATTTGTACGTAACATAATAATAATAATGATAAATATATTATATATCATATGATTTGTACGTAACATAATAATAATAATGATAAATATATTATATATCATATGAATTGTAAGTAACATAATAATAATAATAATGATAAATGTATTATATATCATATGATTTGTACGTAACATAATAATAATAATGATAAATATATTATATATCATATGATTTGTACGTAACATAATAATAATAATAATAATAATAAATATATTATATATCATATGAATTGTAAGTAACATAATAATAATAATAATGATAAATATATTATATATCATATGATTTGTACGTAACATAATAATAATAATGATAAATATATTATATATCATATGATTTGTACGTAACATAATAATAATAATAATAATAATAAATATATTATATATAATATGATTTGTACGTAACATAATAATAATAAATATAATATAATTTATAATAATAATATGTTCTACAGGTTCTGGATGCCATGGATGTCTGTGCCCGTGACCAGATCAACCCGGGTATGGTAGATGTACCCGCCCTCATCAAGACCAACGGGTTCCACCACTCCTGGACTGAGGAGGAGGAAGATCAAGATGTTCTGATCTACGGAGGAATTCGTCTGGTCCCCGTGGAACACCTAACACCTTTACCTTGTGGACTGTTCCATAAGCTACAGGTACACACACACACACCTCATACCTTTACTTGTGGACTGTTCCATAAGCTTCAGGTACACACTCACACACAACTCACACCTTTACCTTGTGGACTGTTCCATAAGCTACAGGTACACACACCTCATACCTTTACCTTGTGGACTGTTCCATAAGCTACAGGTACACACACACACACACCTCACACCTTTACCTTGTGGACTGTTCCATAAGCTACAGGTACACAAACACACACACACCTCACACCTTTGGCTTCGGAAATGGCTAACTTGTTGTAATTGAACTTGTGAATTCTTTGACCTTGTGATGTAACACTTCCAGGTGAACATGTGTCATATTCTTTGACCTTGTGATGTAACACTTCCAGGTGAACATGTGTCATATTCTTTGACCTTGTGATGTAACACTTCCAGGTGAACCTGTGTCGTATTCTTTGACCTTGTGATGTAACACTTCCAGGTGAACCTGTGTCGTATTCTTTGACCTTGTGATGTAACACTTCCAGCTGAACCTGTGTCGTATTCTTTGACCTTGTGATGTAACACTTCCGGGTGAACCTGTGTCGTATTCTTTGACCTTGTGATGTAACACTTCCAGGTGAACCTGTGTCGTATTCTTTGACCTTGTGATGTAACACTTCCAGGTGAACCTGTGTCGTATTCTTTGACCTTGTGATGTAACACTTCCAGGTGAACCTGTGTCGTATTCTTTGACCTTGTGATGTAACACTTCCAGGTGAACCTGTGTCGTATTCTTTGACCTTGTGATGTAACACTTCCAGGTGAACCTGTGTTGTATTCTTTGACCTTGTGATGTAACAATTCCAGGTGAACCTGTGTTGTATTCTTTGACCTTGTGATGTAACACTTCCAGGTGAACCTGTGTCGTATTTTGACTTTGACCTTGTGAACCTGTAACACTTCCAGCTGAACCTGTGTCGTATTCTTTGACCTTGTGATGTAACACTTCCGGGTGAACCTGTGTCGTATTCTTTGACCTTGTGATGTAACACTTCCGGGTGAACCGTGTCGTATTCTTTGACCTTGTGATGTAACACTTCCAGGTGAACCTGTGTCGTATTCTTTGACCTTGTGATGTAACACTTCCAGGTGAACCTGTGTCGTATTCTTTGACCTTGTGATGTAGCACTTCCAGGTGAACCTGTGTTGTATTCTTTGACCTTGTGATGTAACACTTCCAGGTGAACCTGTGTCGTATTCTTTGACCTTGTGATGTAACACTTCCGGGTGAACCTGTGTCGTATACTTTGACCTTGTGATGTAACACTTCCAGGTGAATCTGTGTCGTATTCTTTGACCTTGTGATGTAACACTTCCAGGTGAACCTGTGTCGTATTCTTTGACCTTGTGATGTAACACTTCCGGGTGAACCTGTGTCGTATACTTTGACCTTGTGATGTAACACTTCCAGGTGAACCTGTGTCGTATTCTTTGACCTTGTGATGTAACACTTCCAGGTGAATCTGTGTCGTATTCTTTGACCTTGTGATGTAACACTTCCAGGTGAACCTGTGTCGTATTCTTTGACCTTGTGATGTAACACTTCCAGGTGAACCTGTGTCGTATTCTTTGACCTTGTGATGTAACACTTCCAGGTGAACCTGTGTCGTATTCTTTGACCTTGTGATGTAACACTTCCAGGTGAACCTGTGTCGTATTCTTTGACCTTGTGATGTAACACTTCCAGGTGAACCTGTGTCGTATTCTTTGACCTTGTGATGTAACACTTCCAGGTGAACCTGTGTCGTATTCTTTGACCTTGTGATGTAACACTTCCGGTTGAACCTGTGTTGTATTCTTTGACCTTGTGATGTAACAATTCCAGGTGAACCTGTGTCGTATTCTTTGACCTTGTGATGTAACACTTCCAGGTGAACCTGTGTCGTATTCTTTGACCTTGTGATGTAACACTTCCAGCTGAACCTGTGTCGTATTCTTTGACCTTGTGATGTAACACTTCCGGGTGAACCTGTGTCGTATTCTTTGACCTTGTGATGTAACACTTCCGGTAGAACCTGTGTCGTATTCTTTGACCTTGTGATGTAACACTTCCAGGTGAACCTGTGTCGTATTCTTTGACCTTGTGATGTAACACTTCCAGGTGAACCTGTGTCGTATTCTTTGACCTTGTGATGTAGCACTTCCAGGTGAACCTGTGTCGTATTCTTTGACCTTGTGATGTAACACTTCCAGGTGAACCTGTGTCGTATTCTTTGACCTTGTGATGTAACACTTCCGGGTGAACCTGTGTCGTATACTTTGACCTTGTGATGTAACACTTCTAGGTGAATCTGTGTCGTATTCTTTGACCTTGTGATGTAACACTTCCAGGTGAACCTGTGTCGTATTCTTTGACCTTGTGATGTAACACTTCCGGGTGAACCTGTGTCGTATACTTTGACCTTGTGATGTAACACTTCCAGGTGAACCTGTGTCGTATTCTTTGACCTTGTGATGTAACACTTCCAGGTGAACCTGTGTCGTATTCTTTGACCTTGTGATGTAACACTTCCGGGTGAACCTGTGTCGTATACTTTGACCTTGTGATGTAACACTTCCAGGTGAACCTGTGTCGTATTCTTTGACCTTGTGATGTAACACTTCCAGGTGAATCTGTGTCGTATTCTTTGACCTTGTGATGTAACACTTCCAGGTGAACCTGTGTCGTTGGAGTCACCAGCATAATTCTGAGGATGAGACTGAGGATGAACCAGATGGAGACATCCACTTATGGACCAGTGGAGTGAAGGTCTGCCAGGGCGGAGTCGAGGCCATGGTCTTACTGGTCAACCACGGTCAAGGAGTTGAGATTCAGGTTAGAGGCCACGAAAGCCAACGGGCAAAGTGCTATGCCCTCCTGGACACCATGGTAACCATCACAGAATCTCTGCTGGCCTCCACCCTCCCGGGCCTCATGACGACCCGATACTACCTCAGCCCCCAGCAGCTGAAGGAGCACCATGGACCCATCATGGTGTACCAGCCCAAAGACTTCCTGAAGGCCCAGACCCAGAAACAAAACAGTGTGAGCAACACCATGGGAGGCTACAAGGAGAGCTTCAGCAGTATATTGGCCTTTGGCTGTGCTGAAGTCTACAGCCACAGTCGAATGGGGAGAGATATCCACATCTCACAGGTATAGTCCCTAACCCTAACCCTGAATGTCTACCTCACCTGCCATACATATGCCCAGTAACCCCACAAATAGGCCTAACCCTAACCCCACAAATAGGCCTAACCCTAACCCCACAAATAGGCCTAACCCCACAAATAAGCCTTCAGGCATCAGTGTGGTTATATTCTGGGTCATTTCGTCTGCAGAAGCAGATGACCTGTAATGTTATAATGCATGTACCCCTCAGGTGTCTCTGCTGGCCAGGATAGTCACTCCATAACTTGGCCTACCCCCAACCCTAGTCACTCCATAACTTGGCCTACCCCCAACCCTAGTCACTCCATAACTTGGCCTACCCCAACCCTAGTCACTCCATAACTTGGCCTACCCCCAACCCTAGTCACTCCATAACTTGGCCTACCCCCAACCCTAGTCACTCCATAACTTGGCCTACCCCCAACCCTAGTCACTCCATAACTTGGCCTACCCCCAACCCTAGTCACTCCATAACTTGGCCTACCCCAACCCTAGTCACTCCATAACTTGGCCTACCCCCAACCCTAGTCACTCCATAACTTGGCCTACCCCCAACCCTAGTCACTCCATAACTTGGCCTACCCCCAACCCTAGTCACTCCATAACTTGGCCTACCCCCAACCCTAGTCACTCCATAACTTGGCCTACCCCAACCCTAGTCACTCCATAACTTGGCCTACCCCCAACCCTAGTCACTCCATAACTTGGCCTACCCCCAACCCTAGTCACTCCATAACTTGGCCTACCCCCAACCCTAGTCACTCCATAACTTGGCCTACCCCAACCCTAGTCACTCCATAACTTGGCCTACCCCCAACCCTAGTCACTCCATAACTTGGCCTACCCCCAACCCTAGTCACTCCATAACTTGGCCTACCCCCAACCCTAGTCACTCCATAACTTGGCCTACCCCCAACCCTAGTCACTCCATAACTTGGCCTACCCCCAACCCTAGTCACTCCATAACTTGGCCTACCCCCAACCCTAGTCACTCCATAACTTGGCCTACCCCCAACCCTAGTCACTCCATAACTTGGCCTACCCCCAACCCTAGTCACTCCATAACTTGGCCTACCCCCAACCCTAGTCACTCCATAACTTGGCCTACCCCCAACCCTAGTCACTCCATAACTTGGCCTACCCCCAACCCTAGTCACTCCATAACTTGGCCTACCCCTAACCTTGTACTGTTGTACCCCTCAGGTGTCTCTGCTGGCCAGGAGGAAACTATGTCGTCTGCTAGATCCTCCTGATGCCCTGGGGAAGGACTGGTGTTTGTTAGCCATGAACCTGGGACTGACTGACCTTGTTGCCAAGTACAGCTCCGCCCCAAGCAATGACCCCTCCCACCAGGCCAGCCCCACGGCAGAGCTGCTCCAGGATTGGTCAGTCCATTCGGACAGCACAGTGGGAGTATTAATGGGGAAGCTTCGTGAACTGGGGAGACGCGATGCTGCCGAATTCTTGTTAAAGACCTCACCTGTGTTCAGAGTTAATGTGGAGGGCGGGGCTTCAGGAGGACACACCCACATATGTAATGGAGGAACTTCTTATCACTCCATCAGCTCTGTGATATCCCGCTGAGGACTGGACAGCTGGTCTCTATGTGATATCCCGCTGAGGACTGGACAGCTGGTCTCTGTGTGATATCCCGCTGAGGACTGGACAGCTGGTCTCTATGTGGTATCCTACTGAGGACTGGACAGCTGGTCTCTGTGTGATATCCCGCTGAGGACTGGACAGCTGGTCTCTATGTGATATTCTGCTGAGGACTGGACAGCTGGTCTCTGTGTGATATCCCGCTGAGGACTGGACAGCTGGTCTCTATGTGATATTCTGCTGAGGACTGGACAGCTGGTCTCTATGTGGTATCCTACTGAGGACTGGACAGCTGGTCTCTATGTGGTATCATACTGAGGACTGGACAGCTGGTCTCTATGTGATATCCCGCTGAGGACTGGACAGCTGGTCTCTATGTGATATCCCGCTGAGGACTGGACAGCTGGTCTCTATGTGATATCCCGCTGATGACTGGACAGCTGGTCTCTTCCTCCCTTCTTTCCCTCCTCTTCTCCTCATTGGACCCCTCATCACCCACTGATCGCATGTCCATCCTACCCAGAGGCCTTCACTTCCTAGCAGAAAGAACATGTCCATCCTACCCAGAGGCCTTCACTTCCTAGCAGAAAGAACATGTCCATCCTACCCAGAAGCCTTCACTTCCTAGCAGAAAGAACATGTCCATCCTACCCAGAGGCCTTCACTTCCTAGCTGAAGGAACATGTCCATCCTACCCAGAGGCCTTCACTTCCTAGCTGAAGGAACATGTCCATCCTACCCAGAGGCCTTCACTTCCTAGCAGAAAGAACATGTCCATCCTACCCAGAGGCCTTCACTTCCTAGCTGAAAGAACATGTCCATCCTACCCAGAGGCCTTCACTTCCTAGCAGAAAGAACATGTCCATCCTACCCAGAGGCCTTCACTTCCTAGCTGAAGGAACATGTCCATCCTACCCAGAGGCCTTCACTTCCTAGCAGAAAGAACATGTCCATCCTACCCAGAGGCCTTCACTTCCTAGCAGAAAGAACATGTCCATCCTACCCAGAGGCCTTCACTTCCTAGCAGAAGGAACATGTCCATCCTACCCAGAGGCCTTCACTTACTAGCTGAAGGAACATGTCCATCCTACCCAGAGGCCTTCACTTCCTAGCTGAAGGAACATGTCCATCCTACCCAGAGGCCTTCACTTCCTAGCAGAAGGAACATGTCCATCCTACCCGGAGGCCTTCACTTCACCATCTACACTGTCTGTTACATTACTTAATAATAATAATTAATAAATGTACTGGCTGTCTGAGGGGTTCTTTATGACTTTATGAGTAGAGTGCTGTCACAGACCACATGTTAATAGCTCCTCCTGTTGACATGCTCCTCCTGTTGACATGCTCCTCCTGTTGACATGCTCCTCCTGTTGACATGCTCCTCTTGTTGACATGCTCCTCCTGTTGACATGCTCCTCCTGTTGACATGCTCCTCCTGTTGACATGCTCCTCCTGTTGACATGCTCCTCCTGTTGACATGCTCCTCTTGTTGACATGCTCCTCCTGTTGACATGCTCCTCCTGTTGACATGCTCCTCCTGTTGACATGTTCCTCTTGTTGACATGCTCCTCCTGTTGACATGCTCCACTTGTTGACATGCTCCTCCTGTTGACATGCTCCTCTTGTTGACATGCTCCTCCTGTTGACATGCTCCTCTTGTTGACATGCTCCTCCTGTTGACATGCTCCTCTTGTTGACATGCTCCTCCTGTTGACATGCTCCTCTTGTTGACATGCTCCTCATGTTGACATGCTCCTCTTGTTGACATGCTCCTCCTGTTGACATGCTAGGCCAGGCTAGGACTGTGTTTGTGCCTACTGTACGCAAAGGTATTTTTACTGTTAAAATTTATTCTCTGAAATCACCATGTATTCGTGAGCTTGAAGATCTGTGGTTAACATACATTCTGTTGTATTGGTGATTTCTCTACTCTGTTTATCCTGATTCTTCTCTATGACTCCCATTTTTGAGGAGCATCTATGTCTGTCTGTGTCTCTAAGAGATACATGTATTTAAGACTTTGTATAAACAGAAAGTCTCTTTGCACAAGAACCCTGGTTTGTATTGATTATCCTGATTGTTTGGTTCCTACAGCATGACTGGGAATAACACCATGTTGTCCACCCTGATCTGGGAATAACACCATGTTGTCCCTCCATTCTGATCTGGGAATAACACCATGTTGTCCCTCCATTCTGATCTGGGAATAACACCATGTTGTCCACCCTGATCTGGGAATAACACCATGTTGTCCCTCCATTCTGATCTGGGAATAACACCATGTTGTCCCTCCATTCTGATCTGGGAATAACACCATGTTGTCCACCCTGATCTGGGAATAACACCATGTTGTCCACCCTGATCTGGGAATAACACCATGTTGTCCCTCCATTCTGATCTGGGAATAACACCATGTTGTCCCTCCATTCTGATCTGGGAATAACACCATGTTGTCCCTCCATTCTGATCTGGGAATAACACCATGTTGTCCCTCCATTCTGATCTGGGAATAACACCATGTTGTCCCTCCATTCTGATCTGGGAATAACACCATGTTGTCCATCGTCATCTGGCCTTCCAGTCTAGAACGTCCATTTTATATTAAAGTCTTTACCTGAAAACATCATTTTTTATATTTATTTGATTTACTTTGTGACCAATCTTGGTTCTATGTGTTTAAGGGTTCTCAGTAAATTGTGTCGGGACATATTCCGACCTGGAGACCAATCCTAATTGATAGTTTTCCTGATCTCCATGTTTAATTGAGAATTGGATTTGTTAATATGAGTGTTGTATGATAAGTGTGTAATGGGTTAACATGAAGAATAGCATTATAGCTTCTTGTAGAGGACACCGCGTTTACAGGCAGTATTTGATAACCCTCATCAGATTGTAATGTGAGGAGAAACCCAGCAGTCATCAACACACAGGGAGACCAGATCCAGAACGACACCTGCATTATCGATTAACACTTATACAATCAGCAGTGATGAACTTGTGCTTAACTGGCGATACAGTAGATTGACACCAGCCATTGTAATTCTAATTACTGTCTGAATAGCACTCATTCAAAACCACTCAGAACCAATGTCTTCAGGAACAAGTCATTATGCCCTTTGATCTAGAATACTGAGGTGATGATTACTTTATGTTTTGCCAGTTGACTTGACTACGATATGTCAATCTGTAGATGGCTCTGTGGAAACATATTTCAGCCAGCATGTTATTAACACATACTTCTAATATGATGCAAAACGCTGGACCCAAAACAGACGGTCCACCAGAGTCATCTGTCCCAGCAGAGTCAGCTGTCAGACTTGATCAATATAGGTCAATGTGTTTACAAGGAGCACAGATTCCTTATGTATTGTTAAAGAGGTGCATATTATCTGTTTACAAACCCTATTCAATTTAAGTGATGGAAATAATCAACTAATCAATAGAATTGAATATCGTGCTGCTGATAATAAACACACTGCTGCCAATGAGTTCAAAGGAAAGAAGTTTGTCAGTATTTCTCCATTTTGTGCTATATTTACTTATTTACAACATGTTGCTATTTGTAGTGAGTACTAAGTATTCTACTGTTCATGACTAGAACCAGAACACCCAGAGCTAACAATATCAGTCACATGACTAGACCCAGGCTACCAGAGCTAACACTATCAGTCACATGACTAGACCCAGAACACCCAGAGCTAACACTATCAGTCACATGACTAGACCCAGAACACCCAGAACACCCAGAGCTAACACTATCAATCACATGTCTAAACCCAGAACACCCAGAGTTAACACCATGAGTCACATGACTAGAACCAGAACACCCAGAGCTAACAATATCAGTCACATGACTAGACCCAGAACACCCAGAGTTAACACCATGAGTCACATGACTAGAACCAGAACACCCAGAGCTAACAATATCAGTCACATGACTAGACCCAGAACACCCAGAGCTAACACTATGAATCACATGACTAAACCCAGAACACCCAGAGTTAACACCATGAGTCACATGACTAGACCCAGAACACCCAGAGCTAACACTATGAGTCACATGACTAGACCCAGAACACCCAGAGCTAACACTATGAGTCACATGACTAGACCCAGAACACCCAGAGCTAACACTATGAGTCACATGACTAGACCCAGAACACCCAGAGCTAACAATATCAGTCACATGACTAGACCCAGAACACCCAGAGCTAACACTATGAGTCACATGACTAGACCCAGAACACCCAGAGCTAACACTATGAGTCACATGACTAGACCCAGAACACCCAGAGCTAACACTATGAGTCACATGACTAGACCCAGAACACCCAGAGCTAACACTATGAGTCACATGACTAGAACCAGAACACCCAGAGCTAACACTATGAGTCACATGACTAGACCCAGAACACCCAGAGCTAACACTATGAGTCACATGACTAGACCCAGAACACCCAGAGCTAACACTATGAGTCACATGACTAGACCCAGAACACCCAGAGCTAACACTATGAGTCACATGACTAGACCCAGAACACCCAGAGCTAACACTATGAGTCACATGACTAGACCCAGAACACCCAGAGCTAACACTATCAGTCACATGACACCTTAATTTGATAACAGCTGTTTATTGATTTCTGTATTATTCCTGTTACATTTTGTAATGGCGATATGAAGACATGTGATGTAAATACTGAAGACGCCAATAAAAGCTGAAAAGACGTTCTAGAACTGCCACGGTTACCTGGCAACACGTTCTACGGGTTCTCAGCATGTTTGTGAAGCTGCTGTTAAAATATCATTTTCCAAGCTACCAACATTTTCAATTTCCATTTGTATTTGCAAAAAAAGTAATTTGTAATTCGAGTAGTTAATTACACCCCTAAATGGCAAAGATATGAAACTACTGAAAAGACAACCAATTTAAATAAAAAAAAAACATTTTAAAACGTATAACTAATTTATTTAACTATAAATTATAACTAATTTATTTTTACATCAATTAAGGCCATGCATATCCACAGAAAGATGTGTACATTACAGATACCAATGTAGGGGAACCTAGGTTAGCACATTACAGACACTAATATGAGGGAACCTAGGTTAGCACATTACAGATACCAATGTAGGGGAACCTAGGTTAGCACATTACAGACACTAATATGAGGGAACCTAGATTAGCACATTACAGATACTAATATAGGGGAACCTAGGTTAGCACATTACAGACACTAATATGAGGGAACCTAGATTAGCACATTACAGATACCAATGTAGGGGAACCTAGGTTAGCACATTACAGACACTAATATGAGGGAACCTAGGTTAGCACATTACAGATACCAATGTAGGGGAACCTAGGTTAGCACATTACAGACACTAATATGAGGGAACCTAGATTAGCACATTACAGATACTAATATAGGGGAACCTAGGTTAGCACATTACAGACACTAATATGAGGGAACCTAGGTTAGCACATTACAGATACTAATATAGGGGAACCTAGGTTAGCACATTACAGATACTATTATAGGGGAACCTAGATTAGCACATTACAGATACTAATATAGGGGAACCTAGGTTAGCACATTACAGACACTATTATAGAGGAACCTAGGTTAGCACATTACAGATACTAATATAGGGGAACCTAGGTTAGCACATTACAGATACTATTATAGGGGAACCTAGGTTAGCACATTACAGATACTAATATAGGGGAACCTAGGTTAGCACATTACAGATACTATTATAGGGGAACCTAGATTAGCACATTACAGATACTAATATAGGGGAACCTAGGTTAGCACATTACAGACACTATTATAGAGGAACCTAGGTTAGCACATTACAGATACTAATATAGGGGAACCTAGGTTAGCACATTACAGATACTAATATAGGGGAACCTAGGTTAGCACATTACAGATACTAATATAGGGGAACCTAGGTTAGCACATTACAGATACTATTATAGGGGAACCTAGATTAGCACATTACAGATACTAATATAGGGGAACCTAGGTTAGCACATTACAGACACTATTATAGAGGAACCTAGGTTAGCACATTACAGATACTAATATAGGGGAACCTAGGTTAGCACATTACAGATACTAATATAGGGGAACCTAGGTTAGCACATTACAGATACTAATATAGGGGAACCTAGGTTAGCACATTACAGATACTATTATAGGGGAACCTAGATTAGCACATTAAAGATACTAATATAGGGGAACCTAGGTTAGCACATTACAGATACATTATAGATACTATTATTACAGATACTAATATAGGGAACCTAGGTTAGCACATTACAGATACTATTATAGGGGAACCTAGGTTAGCACATTACAGATACTATTATAGGGGAACCTAGATTAGCACATTAAAGATACTAATATAGGGGAACCTAGGTTAGCACATTACAGATACTATTATAGGGGAACCTAGATTAGCACATTAAAGATACTAATATAGGGGAACCTAGGTTAGCACATTACAGATACTATTATAGGGGAACCTAGATTAGCACATTACAGATACTAATATAGGGGAACCTAGGTTAGCACATTACAGATACTAATATAGGGGAACCTAGGTTAGCACATTACAGATACTAATATAGGGGAACCTAGGTTAGCACATTACAGATACTAATATAGGGGAACCTAGGTTAGCACATTACAGATACTAATATAGGGGAACCTAGGTTAGCACATTACAGATACTATTATAGGGGAACCTAGATTAGCACATTAAAGATACTAATATAGGGGAACCTAGGTTAGCACATTACAGATACTATTATAGGGGAACCTAGATTAGCACATTACAGATACTAATATAGGGGAACCTAGGTTAGCACATTACAGACACTATTATAGAGGAACCTAGGTTAGCACATTACAGATACTATTATAGGGGAACCTAGATTAGCACATTAAAGATACTAATATAGGGGAACCTAGGTTAGCACATTACAGATACTATTATAGGGGAACCTA
Organism: Dallia pectoralis; assembly: GCA_029465975.1. Lineage (NCBI taxonomy): Eukaryota > Metazoa > Chordata > Actinopteri > Esociformes > Umbridae > Dallia > Dallia pectoralis. The sequence goes on along the minus strand of CM055737.1, from coordinate 410,681 downwards.
GATTAGCACATTACAGATACTAATATAGGGGAACCTAGGTTAGCACATTACAGATACTATTATAGAGGAACCTAGGTTAGCACATTACAGATACTAATATAGGGGAACCTAGGTTAGCACATTACAGATACTAATATAGGGGAACCTAGGTTAGCACATTACAGATACTAATATAGGGGAACCTAGGTTAGCACATTACAGATACTATTATAGGGGAACCTAGATTAGCACATTAAAGATACTAATATAGGGGAACCTAGGTTAGCACATTACAGATACTATTATAGGGGAACCTAGATTAGCACATTAAAGATACTAATATAGGGGAACCTAGGTTAGCACTACCCATGATCTGCTAACTGTGGAATGTGTCCCTGTTTTATTGCATATTGTGACTTGAAGACATAATGCTTTATCTAGTTTCACCATCTACCAATTTCCATTTCATTTGCCAAGACAGATAGCGGTTTCACCTTCCAATTAGTAATCAACATCCAGCTGTCAGATCACATGATGTGATGACCACACAAGGGGCGTGGTTAATTACATACGTTGATCCAATCAGAGAGCATTTTCACTGATTATGTACAGCGCAAACTACCTTATAAGAGTGGTGGATTCCGAGGACAAACTATCTGTTCTTCCAGGACTGAATAAGGTGGGTCGTTGGCTGCGTGCGTGGGTCGTTGGCTGCGTGCGTGGGTCGTTGGCTGCGTGCGTGGGTCGTTGGCTGCGTGCGTGGGCTGCATGCGTGGAGCGTTGGCTGTGTTGGCTGCATGCGTGGAGTGATGGCTGCATGAGTGTTGGCTGCAGTTTCAATTATATTTAAGGACTTTGTGTTAGAGGTTAAACATTTTAATGTTTCGAATGCCTCCCGTAATGTTTCACTATTTTAATTAACTGAATGTGACAATTGTGTTAGAGTTTATTGTATTTTTGCCCAATTCTTTATTACATTACATTAGTACATTTGAAGTTTTACTTATTATATGTGGCTCATTTGGTAACTAGTTTTAACCCGTGTTTATTCCGAAGTCGTTGTGTGTAAATCTAATAATTAATGATTTATATTGATACTGGGTGTTTTATCCACTATGCCTAATGATTACACTTAAGATGATCAAAGGGTTAAACCAGATGACTAACGACCATAATGAATAATAATGGTGAATTAATCACAATTAGACTGCTCTGTTTTAACATGTTAAACCTTATTGTGCTGAGGGGGGTTTTATCATAAATCCTATCGTGATCTGGACGAATTGTCAACTCAACAGTTTCTTTCAACTGTAGGCCTATGTACTGGGCGTGGTTTTGCTGTACGGGGCGTGGTTTAACTATGTACTGGCGTGATTTGCACCAGCTAATGTTTATATCCGCACAAACCGATGAATAGGCTTCACTCTAAACTCCGGTGACTCTAGTAACACGTAATACGAGTGTGTACGTAATACGAGTGTGTACGTAATACGAGTGTGTACGTAATACGAGTGTGTACGTAATACGAGTGTGTACGTAATACGAGTGTGTACGTAATACGAGTGTGTACGTAATACGAGTGTGTACGTAATACGAGTGTGTACGTAATACGAGTGTGTACGTAATACGAGTGTGTACGTAATACGAGTGTGTACGTAATACGAGTGTGTACGTAATACGAGTGTGTACGTAATACGAGTGTGTACGTAATACGAGTGTGTACGTAATACGAGTGTGTACGTAATACGAGTGTGTACGTAATACGAGTGTGTACTCACAGATCAATTTTACGACAAACTAACCGCAAAATGTTTCTCCGCCATGATGCCTTGTGTGCAGTTAGTAAATAAAATATACATTTGGTTGGCCAAAGCTAGCATATTGTGCACTTACCAGAACGTATGTGTTTTAAAAGATAAAAATGTCCCCACTTATTTATATTAGCTACTGATCATAAGCCTGCCATTTTAAACAACCGATATGTAACCTGGGCCTGTATCGTTATTTCCAGGCCACCATGTTGCCCCTCTTGGCCGTGTTTACATTGTGCTTCTCTGCGGTCCTCTCGGCTCCAAGTCTGGATCCACAACTGGACGAACACTGGAACCTGTGGAAGAATTGGCACAGTAAAGACTATCATGAGGTCAGTCATTACCTGGGCTTTATTCACAACTGTTTAGTGGTAATCTGGGATTTCACCCCAAAAACACTCCAACATTGTAGATAAAGCGCTTTTCATTTAACACTGGACTGATTCAAAACGGTCTGCTTAATGTGCAACTTGATAGATGTGAAGCAGATTTAATGGTGACATGGTGTCTACCTGTTTCAGAAGGAGGAAGGCTGGAGGAGGATGGTTTGGGAGAAGAACCTGAAGAAGATTGAGATGCACAACCTGGAACACTCTATGGGCAAACACACCTACCGTTTGGGAATGAACCACTTTGGAGACAAGGTACAGATATCTGTTAAACCGTTAGACTGGTAGTGTGTAAAATATGTGGTGTTTTCTGCTTTTTGTTGGTACTGTGTGACCTCCCCTGACCCCAGGGTTGGAGGTCGGGGGTTAAACATGTTGGTGAGTAATGGTTGAACTCCATGTGTCTCCAGACCAATGAGGAGTTCCGCCAGCTGATGAATGGCTACAAACAGAAAGCAGCTAATCTGAGGAAGTTCAGGGGATCCATGTTCCTGGAGCCCAACTTCCTGGAGGCCCCCCGTCAGGTGGACTGGAGGGAGAAGGGGTACGTTACCCCAGTTAAAGACCAGGTGAGACGCCACAATGCATATATAAATGATTGAATCATTCCATTGGTGGATTAGTCTGCTATGTTGGAAGTTGACTGAGTGGTTTGTGTGAGTAAAGACACTCCCCCCTTCGTGGATTTTTAACCAGACTAGTGTGATTGGTATTCCTTCCAGACTAATTTTAACATGCAGTACTGGCAGCTGTAAGACTCTCCTGTTTGCACTGGGTCCGGTCTCAGACAGTTCAAATAGAGGCCAGTTCATTATTCCCACAACCAGCTAACTAATAAGGTCCATAATGCTTGCCTAACTAAGTTGAGGTTACATGATATTGTGCACCATAATGATTCCACAGTCCAACAGAGCATCTCCTCTCCGGTTTTTGTATTTAACGTTGCTGCATGTTTGTATTGTTGCTGTCAGTATGACCTGTTGTGGTAAAGCCAGACTGATCTTGGGTCTGTAAAATATTTGCCATGATCTTCATTATCAGGATCTTAATTGACTGTAGAAATGCAGCCACAGAGATGATGGTAGTTGTTATTCACCAACCAGCAGGTGGTGCTACAAACATCTATAATTATAATTGAAAGTATGATGTCAGGGATTTAACGCCTCTATTGTCTAATAGCACTATTGTTATGCATTGTGTTTTCTGTTTAAAGGGCCACTGTGGGTCTTGCTGGGCCTTTAGCACCACAGGCGCCATGGAAGGACAAGTTTTCAGGAAGACCAGGGCTCTGGTATCTCTCAGTGAGCAGAACTTGGTTGACTGCTCCCGTCCAGAAGGCAATGAGGGCTGTAACGGGGGTCTGATGGATCAGGCCTTCCAGTACATTAAAGACAACAGTGGGCTGGATTCTGATGACGTTTACCCCTATCTGGCACTGGTATGTAGAACCCCAGAACATGTGGCACTGGTATGTAGAGCCCCAGAACATTTGGCACTGGTATGTAGAACCCCAGAACATGTGGCACTGGTATGTAGAACCCCAGAACATGTGGCACTGGTATGTAGAACCCCAGAACATGTGGCACTGGTATGTAGAACCCCAGAACATGTGGCACTGGTATGTTGGTGAATAAGTACTGATTAACTTTCATGAATACATCAGAAGCCCCAGCCAATTAGTGGCATCTGTATGTTCTAGCAGATGGGATGGTTCTCTGTTCTTACCCAAGTCTCTTCCCTCAGGACGATGGCCCTTGTAACTACGACCCCAAATACAACTCAGCCAACAACACAGGATTTGTAGACATTCCCAGGGGGAAGGAACACGCTCTGATGAAGGCTGTAGCCTCTGTTGGCCCTGTTTCTGTAGCCATTGATGCCAGCCAACGCTCCTTCCAGTTCTACCAGTCAGGTCATTAAAGTTATGGATTAATCTGTTTTAGTTCCAGAATTTGCGTCACCTCTTAATAAAATTTGCGAATTCGTATTTTTGTACAGATTTGCTCGTTTTAAATTGGATGTCTGTTTGAAACTGTTCGACCTCTATAGGTTTTCCCAAATGTCTTAACCTGGTTGTCCTGTTCCAGGTATTTACTACGATAAGGACTGCAGCAGTGAGGAGCTGGACCACGGGGTTTTGGTGGTGGGATACGGCTTTCAAGGAGAGGATGTGGATGGAAACAAGTACTGGATCGTTAAGAACAGGTAAATATACAGCCAATATCTGCTGACTGTAGTGCATCTGTTGGGATACTGTCATTAACAGGGTAATGTGGCTTGACTCACTGCAAAAAAGCTACTGCAACTCAGATTTCCAGTAGGATCCATTCTTGTTTCTGTAACCCATGATTTAAAGTTGACATTGGAGCCTCTAACTATGAGGCTTGAGATATGGGGGTTTTCTATTGGCCCGTCTGCTTTTGAGGACCGTCTCAGGTGATTGACATCTCTTGCTGTTTTCTGCAGTTGGAGTGAGAAGTGGGGAGACAAAGGTTATATCTACATTGCCAAGGACCGGGAAAACCACTGTGGAATCGCGTCATCTGCCAGCTACCCTCTGGTCTAGTGTGGAACAGAACCATGGCTCAGCTAGATGAGACCAAATTGGATCTAATAGTTGTTCAATTAACTCCGCTCAATTGCTGAAAACAACTATTGATTTTTCAAATGGACTCTAACAGCTAAATGAGCTTTGGTCTGTATCTGTTTGACAGTCTTGAGTCTCAAGATGGGTACTAAGTGGTTGTGTTTTATTGAACTGCAAGGCTAAATCACAAAACTAAAGTTTGGTGTTATTGACATTTTATTTTTTGGGGGGTAGATTTCAAGCCATTTTATAAAAATGTTAATGTGATTTTAGTGGTTTTTATGATTTTAATGCCTTAGAGGTTGCTGTGCTCAATATTGTGAAATGTATTTTAATTGCATTAAGATGATTAAACTGGTGTTTCCCTGAGCATGTTTGTGGCTAACCTCATTGTGTCTGGTTAATGAGACAGCTCATGGCATATTAAACTAATTCTACAGATTTTACTGGAAGTGCATTTCTGGTTCTATTACAAATATAACCTAGATGCACAGCTTGATCAGCTGCTGCCTGGAAAAGGCTGGATTTTAGCCCCTTATGCTGTGATTGGCTGAGCAGTCTCCCATAACTGATTCTGTCAAATACACACCAGCGTGCTGCACAAAAGATTACACTGCACCCACAGTGAGAGCATGCAGACATGTATTTATTATACCCATGGGGAGTGACCACTGGAATCAGAACCCAATGTAAGTTCCTGTTTCCAGATGAAAGGGACAGGAAGTTACCATATCAAATTCAATGACAATATTTTTTTTCTTGGGCTTAATTTGGTAAGTTGCAAATATTTAGAATAAAATGTTAAATTACAAACACTGGGAATTCTGATCCATTACTGTCCCAGCCTGTGCTGAAGTACTGTGTTTTCATAAACCCAAATACTACTACAACTAATGCTAGTACTCAATGCCAAATACTACTACTCCCAATGTACTACTCGCAAGTAACACTTCTACTACTCCTAATGTAAGACTACTCGTGATGTACTAATACTACTACATACAAGTAATACTAAATGCCAAATAATACTACTCCCATTGTAAGGCAAATTATACTACTAACAAGTAACGCTACTACTAATATGTGTACTACAATTGTAGTACTACTAGGCTACTCCTAATGTAATGCTATTACTAATGTAAGTGTACTACAATAACAAGGTCGGGTGGAGTTTATTTATTCTGCTCTCATGTACCGGGAATGGGTCACGTGCAGCCAGATCACGTGCTGTAGTGACTCCAACCGGGAGAGAAGCTCGACCAATCAGAGACGACTCTGCTGCTATTTCTTGTGATATAAGCCAATCAGAGGCGACTCTGCCGCTATTTATTGTGATATAAGCCAATCCGGGGCGACTCTGCCGCTATTTTTGGTGATATTAGCTGAATAAACTTAATTTGCTTCACTTAACAGCTGTTTCTTCTACCAGCATCGCCACAGTAAGTCTCTGGTTGATTAATAATACTATTATTTAGGTCAAAATGGTGTTTCTCATATGGGGGGAAACAATCAAAGTTTTATTGGACATTTCAAAGCGGACCAATAAATATATTGATTAAATGTGAAGATATGTGTTTGGGAGGCTGATAACGTTGTTTAGTTTAACCAGATCCAAGTGTACAGAGTTCAGTGTTACATGATATTAAAACCTGTGTATTTCTCTTTGGCCTTTTGTTCTTCACTCTCCGGGACGATACATTTGGAACCCGTAGTTCGGTTATATCGGAATTCTGTTTTATATCGGTCATATTTACTAAATAACGAGCCTTGATGTCGCCTCCAGTTTTCATCTAATTTGTATTCAGTTCTGGGTTTGTTCGGAGAACTAGAACACGGTTTATGTGGAACCAGAGGAATGAACGGGAGAACCCGAGTATTGGGAGAACCCGAGTATTGGGAGAACCCGAGTATTGGGAGAACCCGAGTATTAAGCGGCTGTATGAGTAGGCGGTTTCACCAAACCTGTACAACAGCCGTATTTAATTTAATCAATGAATAGCGATTTGTTGTGATGATAATGAACTACACACTGTTTAATGTATCCGATATCCAGTGTTTATTTAATCACACCGTAACCGTTCATATCGGCTTATTAAAACATGTTTATCGTTAAGCTGTAAAGTTCCTAGTAAACTGCGACGTCATCTCCGGGAATGCATTGAGCAACGTTTCGGAAAAGTCTTAGTCATTCCTTGTATCTGGACAGAAGCCGATATGTAACCTGGGCCTGTATCGTTATTTCCAGGCCACCATGTTGCCCCTCTTGGCCGTGTTTACATTGTGCTTCTCTGCGGTCCTCTCGGCTCCAAGTCTGGATCCACAACTGGACGAACACTGGAACCTGTGGAAGAATTGGCACAGTAAAGACTATCATGAGGTCAGTCATTACCTGGGCTTTATTCACAACTGCTTAGTGGTAATCTGGGATTTCACCCCAAAAACACTCCAACATTGTAGATAAAGCGCTTTTCATTTAACACTGGACTGATTCAAAACGGTCTGCTTAATGTGCAACTTGATAGATGTGAAGCAGATTTAATGGTGACATGGTGTCTACCTGTTTCAGAAGGAGGAAGGCTGGAGGAGGATGGTTTGGGAGAAGAACCTGAAGAAGATTGAGATGCACAACCTGGAACACTCTATGGGCAAACACACCTACCGTTTGGGAATGAACCACTTTGGAGACAAGGTACAGATATCTGTTAAACCGTTAGACTGGTAGTGTGTAAAATATGTGGTGTTTGCTGCTTTTTGTTGGTACTGTGTGACCTCCCCTGACCCCAGGGTTGGAGGTCGGGGGTTAAACATGTTGGTGAGTAATGGTTGAACTCCATGTGTCTCCAGACCAATGAGGAGTTCCGCCAGCTGATGAATGGCTACAAACAGAAAGCAACTAATCTGAGGAAGTTCAGGGGATCCATGTTCCTGGAGCCCAACTTCCTGGAGGCCCCCCGTCAGGTGGACTGGAGGGAGAAGGGGTACGTTACCCCAGTTAAAGACCAGGTGAGACGCCACAATGCATATATAAATGATTGAATCATTCCAAAGGGAAGTTGACTGAGTGGTTTGTGTCTATCAAGACTGTACTGAACGCTGTGAACATGTTGTGGCCTCTAACATGACTAACATGTATGATGCTGGAGAAATAGTTTCTCTCTCTGTCTGGAAGTCCAGGGTTTTATGAACCTACGGCAGAACCCTTCCCCCTGTGCCGTACGGCAGAACCCTTCCCCCTGTTCTGTACATCAAACCAGTCTGACCACATTTCTCAAAGCCATAGGTTACATGAACTGTGAGTCATACGTTCAGTCACTCTGGTCCTGATGTTCAAAACACTGTTTCTGATGACAATTGTGCATTTGATCCTGACCTGAGGTACCACATCTCTGACTGGGTCAGAACCAACCAGTCCTTTACCTGTCCTTTTTATCTCTGTTTTAAAGGGTCAGTGTGGGTCTTGCTGGGCCTTTAGCACCACAGGCGCCATGGAAGGACAAGTTTTCAGGAAGACCAGGGCTCTGGTATCTCTCAGTGAGCAGAACTTGGTTGACTGCTCCCGTCCAGAAGGCAATGAGGGCTGTAACGGGGGTCTGATGGATCAGGCCTTCCAGTACATTAAAGACAACAGTGGGCTGGATTCTGAGGACTCATACCCCTACCTGGGAACTGTATGTATGACCCCTGACTGTTAACCTTTAACCTTTACCTGGGAACTGTACCTATAACTATAATGTAATATGTGCAGGAGAGACCATGCCTAGCTAAAACATAGTGTTTAAATAAATAAAAAAAATTCAGCCCTACTTTTAAAACTAACACTTTACTCACTAAACTGACTGGCTAATTAACACACACACAAACCTCCAGTTCTGTTAAATAATGTCTCTAATGTGCTGTTCTGATTATTCATACCACGCTAATATTGTTTTTGGTAGCTGGATTTCAGGTGTTCATGTTGTTCTGTATTGCAACTGTGTGTGTGGCCATTAACGCTCTCTCTCCTCCAGGATGATCAACCCTGTCATTACGATCCTAAATTCAGCGCTGCCAACGACACAGGATTTGTAGACATCACCAGTGGGAAGGAACACGCTCTGATGAAGGCTGTGGCCTCTGTTGGTCCGGTTTCTGTTGCTATTGACGCTGGCCATGAGTCCTTTCAGTTCTACCAGTCCGGTATTTACTACGATAAGGACTGCAGCAGTGAGGAGCTGGACCACGGGGTTCTGGTGGTGGGATACGGCTTTCAAGGAGAGGATGTGGATGGAAACAAGTACTGGATCGTTAAGAACAGGTAAATATACTGTTTCTATTGGCTGTTTGCTTATGTAAACAGGAAGTGTCTCTCAGCTGACTGACATCTCTCTTGCTGTTTCCTGCAGCTGGAGTGAGAAGTGGGGAGACAAAGGTTATATCTACATGGCCAAGGACAGGAAAAACCACTGTGGAATCGCCACTGCAGCTAGCTACCCTCTGGTCTAGTGTGGAACAGAACCATGGTTCTGGAGGGTTCCCTGGTCATACTCGGGTTGATATTACAGATAGACTGCAGTGAATAGAGCCAACATGTGTCTATTATATTCCCACCTGTTGCTGAATGCAGTCCAGGCCGGCCTTCTACCCAGGGACAGGTTGTGATTTTATCCATTCTAGAGGACCTGGTTTAACAGCCTGTTTCTGTGGTCACATTGGAGCTTTTCTTTATAGTGCACTACACTTTTAACTACCACTGGCTCAGTGGGTTACTATTTGGGACAGCCCTAGTGTCTTAAGCGGTGGAGAAGCTGAAACTACTATATGTTAGAGAAATATTGCTGTACTATAATGGCAAAAGCATTTACACCTCGTTTTTAAAGATGTGTTTTTAGTTTCTTGTTTTTAGTCATTGTAAATATGTGATCTTAAGTGGTGTTTTTTTCTTCACAGTTTGGTTGATATTGTAAAATGTATTTCTATGATCAATTAAACTTGTGAAACTCCAAGCTTTCTGTTGTATTGTGTGTCTGCATGACCCAAAAGTGACTCAGTGGTCAAAGTCAACTTTAATTTCTAACCTGGTATGAATGTTTTTTTAAGCAAAAGTCAACATGGGTGATAAGCGTGTGTGTGTGTGTGCGCACAAATTCTACAGATTATTTAGAGTCCGGAAATGTTGTTCAGGACCACTGATGGCTGGCTGTTGTTCAGGGCCACTGATGGCTGGCTGTTGTTCAGGGCCACTGATGGCTGGCTGTTGTTCAGGGCCACTGATGGCTGGCTGTTGTTCAGGACCACTGATGGCTGGCTGTTGTTCAGGACCACTGATGGCTGGCTGTTGTTCAGGGCCACTGATGGCTGGCTGTTGTTCAGGACCACTGATGGCTGGCTGTTGTTCAGGGCCACTGATGGCTGGCTGTTGTTCAGGGCCACTGATGGCTGGCTGTTGCTCAGGACCACTGATGGCTGGCTGTTGCTCAGGACCACTGATGGCTGGCTGTTGCTCAGGACCACTGATGGCTGGCTGTTGTTCAGGACCACTGATGGCTGGCTGTTGTTCAGGACCACTGATGGCTGGCTGTTGTTCAGGACCACTGATGGCTAGCTGTGTTCATCCTCCTGTCATTGGTTCATTGACATAGTGACCAGGATCAGGGGTCAAGCTGTATGCTTGTTGCCGCATCCTGGAGTTGTGTAGGATCTTATCAGGAAGCTGCCAGTGTTACTCTTCCTGAAGACCTTGTATTTAGGGAAAAGGAGCTTGAAACTTTAAGATTGACAGACAGGCAGTTCCGGAATGTTGGTTGATAAATATATTTTATTTTTTGCTCTTTCGTTATTTGTGGTGTAGTGTGTAGTACTACTTGTGCTTCTTGATAAAGTTGAGGAACTCATTAACGTCATCAGGGGAACCAACAATAAAGGGAACTCTCTGGTGAATGCTGGTTGGAACCACGTCAAGGACACGCCCCTCTCCTGTGGTGGCCACACCTCCACACTGTTCTATCAGGAAGGCAATGGGATTGCATTCATACAGCAGACGTAGCTAGGCAACAGAAGAACACACAGACCATGGTTACAATAAAGATTAAAATGGGCTAAAGGGATGAGTTAAAGGGATGAGCTGTTGGGATGAGTTAAAGGGATGAGCTGTAGGGATGAGTTAAAGGGATGAGCTGTAGGGATGAGTTAAAGGGATGAGCTGTAAGGATGAGTTAAAGGGATGAGCTGTTGGGATGAGTTAAAGGGATGAGCTGTAGGGATGAGTTAAAGGGATGAGCTGTTGGGATGAGTTAAAGGGATGAGCTGTTGGGATGAGTTAAAGGGATGAGCTGTAGGGATGAGTTAAAGGGATGAGCTGTAGGGATGAGTTAAAGGGATGAGCTGTTGGGATGAGTTAAAGGGATGAGCTGTAAGGATGAGTTAAAGGGATGAGCTGTTGGGATGAGTTAAAAGGATGAGCTGTAGGGATGAGTTAAAGGGATGAGCTGTAGGGATGAGTTAAAGGGATGAGCTGTAGGGATGAGTTAAAGGGATGAGCTGTTGGGATGAGTTAAAGGGATGAGCTGTAGGGATGAGTTAAAGGGATGAGTTAAAGGGATGAGCTGTAGGGATGAGTTAAAGGGATGAGCTGTAGGGATGAGTTAAAGGGATGAGCTGTAGGGATGAGTTAAAGGGATGAGCTGTAGGGATGAGTTAAAGGGATGAGCTGTTGGGATGAGTTAAAGGGATGAGCTGTAGGGATGAGTTAAAGGGATGAGCTGTAGGGATGAGTTTAGGGTTTGGGATTTAAGCAGGTCAGGTTAAGCGCTGGAGGATGTGTGTGGGGTCACTCTACCTTTCCCTTTGGGCTCTTCTCGTTAGCGGGGTACAGGAAGATTCCTCCATACGCAATGGTTCTGTGGACATCTGAAACCATGGAACCTACATACCTAGCTCCATACGGGGCACTGCCATCCTAAAGAGAGACAACACATTATCAAACATACAGGGCACTGCCATCCTAGAGAGAGACAACACATTATCAAACATACAGGGCACTGCCATCCTAGAGAGAGACAACACATTATCAAACATACAGGGCACTGCCATCCTAGAGAGAGACAACACATTATCAAACATACAGGGCACTGCCATCCTAGAGAGAGACAACACATTATCAAACAGACTGGGCACTGCCATCCTAGAGAGAGACAACACATTATCAAACATACAGGGCACTGCCATCCTAGAGAGAGACAACACATTATCAAACAGACTGGGCACTGCCATCCTAGAGAGAGACAACACATTATCAAACAGACTGGGCACTGCCATCCTAGAGAGAGACAACACATTATCAAACATACAGGGCACTGCCATCCTAGAGAGAGACAACACATTATCAAACATACAGGGCACTGCCATCCTAGAGAGAGACAACACATTATCAAACAGGGACATAACTCACTGCTATCAACATACAGTAGATAACTATATTCCCTATATAGTACACTACATTATACCAGCATATTCCCTATATAGTACACTACTTTAGACCACCCTGTTCCCTATATAGTACACGACATTATACCACCCTATTCCCTATATAGTACACGACATTATACTACCCTATTCCCTATATAGTACACGACATTATACTACCCTATTCCCTATATAGTACACGACATTATACCACCCTGTTCCCTATATAATACACTACATTATACCACCCTATTCCCAATATAGTACACTACATTATACCACCCTGTTCCCTATATAGTACACGACATTATACTACCCTATTCCCTATATAGTACACTACATTATACCACCATATTCCCTATATAGTACACTACTTTAGACCACCCTGTTCCCTATATAATACACTACATTATACTACCCTATTCCCTATATAGTACACGACATTATACTACCCTATTCCCTATATAGTACACGACATTATACCACCCTGTTCCCTATATAGTACACGACATTATACCACCCTATTCCCTATATAGTACACTACATTATACCACCCTGTCCCTTATATAGTACACTACATTAGTCCACCCTATTCCCTATATATTACACTACATTATACTACCCTATTCTCTATATAGTACACTACATTAGACCACCCTGTTCCCTATATAGTACACTACATTATACCACCCTGTTCCCTATATAGTACACTACATTATACCACCCTATTCCCTATATAGTACACTACATTAGACCACCCTATTCCCTATATAGTACACTACATTAGACCACCCTGTTCCCTTATATAGTACACTACATTAGTCCACCCTATTCCCTATATAGTACACTACATTAGACCACCCTATTCCCTATATAGTACACTACATTAGACCACCCTGTTCCCTTATATAGTACACTACATTAGTCCACCCTATTCCCTATATAATACACCACATTAGACCACCCTATTCCCTATATAGTACACTACATTAGACCACCCTATTCCCTATATAGTACACTACATTAATCCATAAATAATATACTCTAATTTGGTGACATTTGTCTGATACAGAGATATTACTGTAATAAATAATGCACTGTAATTTGATGCCAATAGACTGATAGAAAGGTCTTTCACAACAAACAGAGAAGGCTTGGTCACATGACCTGTGAATCACAGACTGGCTAAATAACACTAGTTACAGAAATAGTCCTGTAATTGACAAACCCTTGGTTCTCCACATAACTCTTCAGACTGGATGTTTTCTACTGGTTTTCCATTTAACAAAAAATCTATATTTGCTGATCCATTTTTCACAGACATGTTAAGTTAACATTGTCATGGTTTACAAGTAAAACAATTATTTTGATTATGGAACACTGAAAAGTGTTCATCTTGATTGTTCAATTTTGACATTATAGGTCTTGAAATAAATAATCGTTTTTTGTGGGGAAGACAATCTAATAGTTAACAGAAACCTGTTATTAAGATGTTTAGACTCCGAAACTGATGATCCAGAAAACACAGACAAACAACAGCAACAAAAGTTCAAAGTCCTTCAGTCTGCAGGTTGTAGGGGAAGATAAGAGTCTTCTAACATTTAACACTGTTGTGAAAAGGTTTTGGAGGACATTTATTTATTTGTGTTTTGACACTGGCCAGTACAATTTAAATATAGGTACATTTCAATAGGATGGGTTAGAAATAGCCTGACAACACAGCCCCACAGCCTGACAACACAGCCCCACAGCCTGACAACACAGCCCCACAGCCTAACAACACAGCCCCACAGCCTGACAACACAGCCCCACAGCCTGACAACACAGCCCCACAGCCTGACAACACAGCCCCACAGCCTGACAACACAGCCCCACAGCCTGACAACACAGCCCCACAGCCTGACAACACAGCCCCACAGCCTGACAACACAGCCCCACAGCCTGACAACACAGCCCCACAGCCTAACAACACAGCCCCACAGCCTGACAACACAGCCCCACAGCCTGACAACACAGCCCCACAGCCTGACAACACAGCCCCACAGCCTGACAACACAGCCCCACAGCCTGACAACACAGCCCCACAGCCTGACAACACAGCCCCACAGCCTGACAACACAGCCCCACAGCCTGACAACACAGCCCCACAGCCCCATGTTCGTATTAACTTAAAATAATGAATAATTGATTAGCATGGATTCATGTGTTAAATAGCCTCGTCCTAAAGTGGATCATCAATCTGTGTGTGTGTGTGTGTGTGTGTGTGTGTGTGTGTGTGTGTGTGTGTGTGTGTGTGTGTGTCTGTGTGTGTGTGTTTGTGTTCTGAAGGGTTCATTTAGCAATAGTTACGTTCTTTAAAGAACATCTTGTCAACCCTATCAGCTTTTATCACATTGTTGCACACAGACGCAACCATGACAACGGGTAGAACGTGACTCAGCAAATTACAGAAAGACGTCACTGTATTACAGAGACAGAAGACATGTGACCGGTGAAGATATTACACAAATTTTGCTCTTCATTTAAAGTCTGTCCTCTTTATATACTGGCACTTCCACTTTTATTAAGAATCCCCAACTCCGTATAGATAAACTGTATCTGTTACAACCTTGGGAGCTCCAGCTGGGTGTGACACACGTGAGGGAGATCTGGTCCAACCTTCTTCAGTAATGACTAACTCACAGATCATGAGGGGTGTCGTGTACAGACATGCATGTGCCTTGGATACTTCCTTCCTAGGATACCTTTGTCATCATAGAAACCTGCTGACTGTCCTTGTAGACCTGCTGACTGTGTTTTCCACAGTTCAGGTGTAGGAACCTCCTGTTTCCTCAGTTAAGGCATGTGTGTAAATGTGTCTCTGAGTTCATCAGTGGATTACAGGCTCAGCAATTCACAAGCTTGGCTTTGGCTGTTCAGGGATGCCAAGTCTGCATGCAACTTGAGGCGTCCAGTAACTCAGTATGCACTCCAAATGGTCTAGAGTAGTGCACTACAGTAGTTTGGTATAACTGTACTATTAATGAGGCGTTTTAGTTGCGATGCTGGTTCTCGCTTCCTGTCATCCACCTCTCACTGATGAGAAACTCTGACAGAGGTCATGTGTTTGTTTACCTCAGGGTGTTTGTTTAACTCAGGGTGTTTGTTTACCTCAAGGTGTTTGTTTACCTCAAGGTGTTTGTTTACCTGAGGGTGTTTGTTTTCCTCAGGGTGTTTGTTTACCTCAAGGTGTTTGTTTACCTCAAGGTGTTTGTTTACCTCAGGGTGTTTGTTTTCCTCAGGGTGTTTGTTTACCTCAGGGTGTTTGTTTACCTCAGGGTGTTTGTTTACCTCAAGGTGTTTGTTTACCTCAAGGTGTTTGTTTACCTCAGGGTGTTTGTTTTCCTCAGGGTGTTTGTTTACCTCAGGGTGTTTGTTTACCTCAGGGTATTTCTTGTGCTTCAGGTATTCATTGATGGAGGGGTGCATGTATTTGGCATATCCTTCGTTTAAACTGTAGATCTTTCCTTTGGGCTTGATCTTCACGTTTCTCTCTGTCAGAATGAACTCTCCAATTGCCTAGAAATAAAAACATTGCTGTCTGTGGTCTAACATTGGTGGTAGGTAGTAATTAGGGGTACAGGGTATAATGTGGGTGGTAGGTAGTAATTAGGGGGTACAGGGTATAATGTCGGTGTTAGGTATTAATTAGAGGGTACAGGGTATAATGTGGGTGTAGGTATTAATTAGGGGGTACAGGGTATAATGTGGGTGTTAGGTATTAATTAGGGGGTAGAGGGTATAATGTGGGTGGTAGGTAGTAATTAGGGGGTACAGGGTATAATGTGGGTGTTAGGTATTAATTAGAGGGTACAGGGTATAATGTGGGTGGTAGGTAGTAATTAGAGGGTACAGAGTATAATGTGGGTGGTATTTAGTAATTAGGGGGTACAGGGTATAATGTGGGTGTTAGGTAGTAATTAGGGGGTACAGGGTATAATGTGGGTGGTAGGTAGTAATTAGGGGGTACAGGGTATAATGTGGGTGGTAGGTAGTAATTAGGGGGTACAGGGTATAATGTAGGTGTTAGGTAATAATTAGGGGGTACAAGGTATAATGTGGGTGGTAGGTAGTAATTAGGGGGTACAGGGTATAATGTGGGTGGTAGGTAGTAATTAGGGGGTACAGGGTATAATGTGGGTGGTAGGTAGTAATTAGGGGGTACAGGGTATAATGTGGGTGGTAGGTAGTAATTAGGGGGTACAGGGTATAATGTGGATGTTAGGTAGTAATTAGAGGGTACATGGTATAATGTGGGTGTTAGGTATTAATTAGGGGGTACAGGGTATAATGTGGGTGTTAGGTATTAATTAGGGGGTACAGGGTATAATGTGGATGTTAGGTAGTAATTAGAGGGTACAGGGTATAATGTGGGTGGTAGGTAGTAATTAGGGGGTACAGGGTATAATGTGGGTGTTAGGTAGTAATTAGGGGGTACAGGGTATAATGTAGGTGTTAGGTAATAATTAGGGGGTACAAGGTATAATGTGGGTGGTAGGTCGTAATTAGGGGGTAAAGGGTATAATGTGGTTTGTGCAACTAGATAGGGGTACAGGATAGGAGTTTAAGGGGTACATGGTTTGGTGGTACTGGTATTAGTTACAGGGTACAGGGTAAGAATTTAAGGGGTACAGGGTATGGTGGTACTGGTATTAGTTACAGGGTAAGAATTTACAGGGGTACAGGGTATGGTGGTACTCACAGGGTCCAGCATAAAGAAGTTGACCCCCTGCCCAGTAGAAAGGGCGACCAGGGTAGCGCTACCATAGAGGGCGTATCCAGCGGCAACAATGTTGCTTCCAGGCTGCAGTGCGTCCTTCTCTGTAGCATCTTCAGTTGAATTCTGACCCAACAGACAGGTAGGCAGGTAGACAGACAGACAGACAGGCAGAGAGGTAGACAGGCAGACAGACAGACAGGCAGGTAGACAGGCAGACAGGCAGACAGACAGGTCGACAGGCAGACAGACAGAAACAGGAAGACAGGTAGACAGGCAAAAACAGGCAGACAGACAGGATCAGGCAGACAGGTAGACAGGCAAAAACAGGCAGACAGGTAGACAGGCAGACAGACAGGAACAGACAGACAGGCAGACAGGCAGCCAGAGAGGAAGACAGGCAGACAGACAGGAACAGCAAGACAGGTAGACAGGCAAAAACAGGCAGACAGACAGGAACAGGCAGACAGGTAGACAGGCAGGCAGACAGGTAGACAGGCAGACAGGCAGACAGACAGGAACAGGCATACAGGTAGACATGGAAAAACAGGCAGACAGGTAGACAGGCAGACAGACACGAACAGACAGGAACAGGCAGACAGACAGACAGGAACAGACAGTTAGGCAGGTAGACAGACAGACAGGCAGAGAGGTAGACAGGCAGACAGACAGGCAGGTAGACAGGCAGACAGACAGGCAGACAGACAGAAACAGGAAGACAGGTAGACAGGCAAAAACAGGCAGACAGACAGGATCAGGCAGACAGGTAGACAGGCAAAAACAGGCAGACAGGTAGACAGGCAGACGGACAGGAACAGACAGACAGGCAGACAGGCAGCCAGAGAGGAAGACAGGCAGACAGACAGGAACAGCAAGACAGGTAGACAGGCAAAAACAGGCAGACAGGTAGACAGGCAGGCAGACAGGTAGACAGGCAGACAGGCAGACAGACAGGAACAGGCATACAGGTAGACATGGAAAAACAGGCAGACAGGTAGACAGGCAGACAGACACGAACAGACAGGAACAGGCAGACAGACAGACAGGAACAGACAGGTAGGCAGGTAGACAGACAGACAGACAGAGAGGTAGACAGGCAGACAGACAGACAGGCAGGTAGACAGGCAGACAGACAGGTAGACAGGCAGACAGACAGAAACAGGAAGACAGGTAGACAGGCAAAAACAGGCAGACAGACAGGATCAGGCAGACAGGTAGACAGGCAAAAACAGGCAGACAGGTAGACGGGCAGACAGACAGGAACAGACAGACAGGCAGACAGGCAGCCAGAGAGGAAGACAGGCAGACAGACAGGAACACAAGACAGGTAGACAGGCAAAAACAGGCAGACAGACAGGAACAGGCAGACAGGAACAGACAGGAACAGGCAGACAGACAGGAACAAGCAGGAAGCAGAGGTGTCGACAGACAGACAGGCAGACAAAGACAGGCATTCTGTAAATGTCTCAAATCCAAATGTATATATTATGTAAATATACATGTTTGTATGAATCATGATGTTGTTAGTGACTCATATTTAAGTTTTAGCAGTTGATTCCATAGGTTAGCATGTGATGACAGGAGTGGACAATCACCTCATCAAGCTGTAGAGAGGGACACAACGAGACTGACTTTATTAAAGAGCAATTACAGGCCCATGTACAATACACTCTAATGTTTATCTATTATCTTCAATGCTTGGCCTGTAGAGTTCTTGTGGTCAAGATGTACTGACCCTTTTGTAGATGGCGAAGATGGTTCCTATGGACGCCAGACAATCGATGTTAGAAGATCCATCCAGAGGATCAAAACACACCACATATTTACCCTGGAGGGAGGAGTTACATTTGAATTACTTTCCTTGAGGGAGGGGTTACATTTGAATAATTTACCCTGGGGGGAGGGCTTACATTTGAATTACTTTCCTTGAGGGAGGGGTTACATTTGAATAATTTACCCTGGGGGGAGGGCTGACATTTGAATAATTTACCTTGGAGGGAGGAGTTACATTTGAATTACTTTCCTTACTGCTGCAGTCAAATGTGAGGACTCCCCCTGGTGCACAGTTCTTGCATTACACTGACAGGTGACATCAGCTACACAGATGTAGTAGATAGATAGTAGATAGTAGTATGTGTATGAACAAACCCTCTGATGATCACATGTAGTATGTGTATGAACAAACCCTCTGATGATCACATGTAGTATGTGTATGAACAAACCCTCTGATGATCACATGTAGTATGTGTATGAACAAACCCTCTGATGATCACATGTAGTATGTGTATGAACAAACCCTCTGATGATCACATGTAGTATGTGTATGAACAAACCCTCTGATGATCACATGTAGTATGTGTATGAACAAACCCTCTGATGATCACATGTAGTATGTGTATGAACAAACCCTCTGATGATCACATGTAGTATGTGTATGAACAAACCCTCTGATGATCACATGTAGTATGTGTATGAACAAACCCTCTGATGATCACATGTAGTATGTGTATGAACAAACCCTCTGATGATAACATGTAGTATGTGTATGAACAAACCCTCTTCTCTTTTGGCGTGATGATCACATGTTCATTCTCCTCTGAGACCAGACAACAGGAGCCATAGGAGGACTTCAGCATGTTGATGACCAGGTCATTAGAGAGAACATCCAGCTTCTTCTGGTCATCACCAGTTGTGTTCACCGTTCCTGCAATGCCCTGTCTGGAACACATGGTAGGGTAGTCACAGACAGGCCTACAGACAGGCCTACAGACAGCAGTAGGGTAGTCACAGACAGGCCTACAGACAGACCTACAGACAGCAGTAGGGTAGTCACAGACAGGCCTACAGACAGGCCTACAGACAGCAGTAGGGTAGTCACAGACAGGCCTACAGACAGACCTACAGACAGCAGTAGGGTAGTCACAGACAGGCCTACAGACAGGCCTACAGACAGCAGTAGGGTAGTCACAGACAGGCCTACAGACAGACCTACAGACAGCAGTAGGGTAGTCACAGACAGGCCTACAGACAGGCCTACAGACAGCAGTAGGGTAGTCACAGACAGGCCTACAGACAGGCCTACAGACAGACCTACAGACAGACCTACAGACAGCAGTATGGTAGTCACAGACAGGCCTACAGACAGCAATAGGGTAGTCACAGACAGGCCTACAGACAGCAGTAGCGTAGTCACAGACAGGCCTACAGACAGACAGCAGTAGGGTAGTCACAGACAGGCCTACAGACAGCAGTAGGGTAGTCACAGACAGGCCTACAGACAGCAGTAGCGTAGTCACAGACAGGCCTACAGACAGACAGCAGTAGGGTAGTCACAGACAGGCCTACAGACAGACCTACAGACAGCAGTAGGGTAGTCACAGACAGGCCTACAGACAGACCTACAGACAGACCTACAGACAGCAGTAGGGTAGTCACAGACAGGCCTACAGACAGCAGTAGGGTAGTCACAGACAGGCCTACAGACAGCAGTAGGTTAGTCACAGACAGACCTACAGACAGCAGTAGGGTAGTCACAGACAGGCCTACAGACAGCAGTAGGTTAGTCACAGACAGGCCTACAGACAGCAGTAGGGTAGTCACAGACAGGCCTACAGACAGACCTACAGACAGACCTACAGACAGCAGTAGGTTAGTCACAGACAGGCCTACAGACAGGCCTACAGACAGCAGTAGGGTAGTCACAGACAGGCCTACAGACAGCAGTAGGTTAGTCACAGACAGGCCTACAGACAGCAGTAGGGTAGTCACAGACAGGCCTACAGACAGCAGTAGGTTAGTCACAGACAGACCTACAGACAGCAGTAGGGTAGTCACAGACAGGCCTACAGACAGCAGTAGGTTAGTCACAGACAGGCCTACAGACAGCAGTAGGGTAGTCACAGACAGGCCTACAGACAGACCTACAGACAGACCTACAGACAGCAGTAGGGTAGTCACAGACAGGCCTACAGACAGCAGTAGGGTAGTCACAGACAGGCCTACAGACAGACCTACAGACAGCAGTAGGGTAGTCACAGACAGGCCTACAGACAGCAGTAGGGTAGTCACAGACAGGCCTACAGACAGACCTACAGACAGCAGTAGGGTAGTCACAGACAGGCCTACAGACAGGCCTACAGACAGACCTACAGACAGCAGTAGGTTAGTCACAGACAGACCTACAGACAGCAGTAGGGTAGTCACAGACAGGCCTACAGACAGGCCTACAGACAGCAGTAGGGTAGTCACAGACAGGCCTACAGACAGGCCTACAGACAGCAGTAGGGTAGTCACAGACAGGCCTACAGACAGACCTACAGACAGCAGTAGGTTAGTCACAGACAGACCTACAGACAGCAGTAGGGTAGTCACAGACAGGCCTACAGACAGGCCTACAGACAGCAGTAGGGTAGTCACAGACAGGCCTACAGACAGGCCTACAGACAGCAGTAGGGTAGTCACAGACAGGCCTACAGACAGGCCTACAGACAGCAGTAGGGTAGTCACAGACAGGCCTACAGACAGACCTACAGACAGCAGTAGGGTAGTCACAGACAGGCCTACAGACAGGCCTACAGACAGCAGTAGGGTAGTCACAGACAGGCCTACAGACAGACCTACAGACAGCAGTAGGGTAGTCACAGACAGGCCTACAGACAGAGCTACAGACAGACCTACAGACAGCAGTAGGGTAGTCACAGACAGGCCTACAGACAGACCTACAGACAGCAGTAGGGTAGTCACAGACAGGCCTACAGACAGCAGTAGGGTAGTCACAGACAGGCCTACAGACAGCAGTAGGGTAGTCACAGACAGACCTACAGACAGCAGTAGGGTAGTCACAGACAGGCCTACAGACAGCAGTAGGGTAGTCAGACTTACAGGTGTGCTAGCCCAGCCTTGCGTACAGCACTTGAGATGGCTTTGATGGCAGTGAGCATGGAGTTAATGAGCTGGGTGAGCTCTCCTGTCGCCCCCTTCACATGACGACCCGTCTCCATGACGAACCGAGTCAGGGTCCACACATCTGTGTCAAACTCGCCGTTATCAGACATGTTGTAAAAAGGGAGATATCTCCTGTCTCCGTTAGACTGCTTCCTCTTGAGTTAAACAAAACGCTGCTCTTGGTGTGAGATGAACAGTTAAGCTTCGTTAGAGAGGTACAGAGTTTGTGTGTGTGTGTGTGTGTGTGTGTGTGTGTGTGTGTGTGTGTGTGTGTGTGTGTGTGTGTGTGTGTGTGTGTGTGTGTGAAATCAGCTGTTACAGAAAAGGTCCTTGTCATTCCTGCAGCTTGGCGGAATCCTACGGTTCTATTTGTGACCACAGGCAGAAGAGGAGTGGGTATCAGGTGACAGACAACCTTTAGTGACGGATACAGTTGAACACAGACCACTTCCTTATGATGCAGGACAAGTGGACAGATACAGTTGAACACAGACCACTTCCTTATGATGCAGGACAAGTGGACAGATACAGTTGAACACAGACCACTTCTTTATGATGCAGGACAAGTGGACAGATACAGTTGAACACAGACCACTTCTTTATGATGCAGGACAAGTGGACAGATACAGTTGAACACAGACCACTTCTTTATGATGCAAGACAAGTGGACAGATACAGTTGAACACAGATCTGTAAAACAGCTGCATCTCATTCAGAATGCTGCTGCTAGAATGTTAACCAAGACCAAGAGAACAAAACACATCACTCTGGTTCTTAAATCTTTGCTCTGGCTTCCAGTCAGTTACAGAACAGATTTTAAAGTGATGCTTGTAGTTTCTAAACCTCTGAACGGTCTGGGCCCTGAATACATTCCTGATATGTTTGAAGATTATAAACCAAGCAGGGCTCTTAGATCCATGAACTCAGGTTTGCTAGTAGAGCCCAGATTCCAAACTAAACATGTAAACATCGCTGCAGGCAACAGGAATAAACTACCAGAAGATCTTAGACATAAATCCTAAACTTTTTTTCACATGCAGTTAAAACTTCACCACAATGTTATGTTCATTTGTATTTTTTACTTTATCATAGACACTGACTTCACAGATACTGACTTTATTTATCATAGATACTGACTTCACAGATACCGATTTTATTTTTTCATAGATATTGACTTCGCAGACACTGATTTTATTTATCATAGATATTGAGCTCACAGATACTGATTTTATTTATCATAGATACTGACTTCACAGATACCGATTTTATTTTTTCATAGATACTGACTTCACAGATACCGATTTTATTTTTCATAGACACTGACTTCACAGATACTGATTTTATTTATCATAGATATTGAGCTCACAGATACTGATTTTATTTATCATAGATATTGACTTTACAGAAACTGGTTTTATTTATCATAGATATTGACTTCACAGATACTGACTTTATTTATCATAGATATTGACTTCATAGATACTAATTTTATTTATCATAGGTATTGACTTCATAGATATTGACTTTATTCATCATAGATATTGACTTTATTCATCATAGACACTGACTTCACAGATACTGATTTTATTTATCATAGATATTGACCTCACAGATACTGATTTTATTTATCATAGATATTGACCTCACAGATACTGATTTTATTTATCATAGATATTGACTTCACAGATACTGACTTTATTTATCATAGATATTGACTTCATAGATACTAATTTTATTTATCATAGGTATTGACTTCATAGATATTGACTTTATTCATCATAGATATTGACTTTATTCATCATAGACACTGACTTCACAGATACTGATTTTATTTATCATAGATATTGACCTCACAGATACTGATTTTATTTATCATAGATATTGACCTCACAGATACTGATTTAATTTATCATAGGTACTGACTGAATTTAGTCGTTATTAACTGGACCAGAAAAGTGGACCACAATAGTCCACTGAAATAGAATAGGGTGCCTTTTGGAAGGTGACCAGGAACCTGTTATGACCAGAATAGTTCTATGAAGCCCTGTAGAACCGTGTTGAATGTCACTCCCTGGACCTGTACCTCAGCTGACCTTCAAAGTAAAGGTTATCTTTTGGTGTGGGGGGGGGGGTCAATGATATTTGACAACATCTCTTTTAAAGATGTTGTCATCCCTGTTATCTGAGAAATATGACATATTAAATGTCAGAACCGCTAGACACTACTGGAACCCAGTCAGAACCGCTAGATACTACTGGAACCCAGTCAGAACCGCTTGATACTACTGGAACCCAGTCAGAACCGCTAGATACTACTGGAACCCAGTCAGAACCGCTTGATACTACTGGAACCCAGTCAGAACCGCTAGATATTACTGGAACCCAGTCAGAACCGCTAGATATTACTGGAACCAAGTCAGAACTGCTAGATACTACTGGAACCCAGTCAGAACTGCTAGATACTACTGGAACCCAGTCAGAACCGCTAGACACTACTGGAACCCAGTCAGAACCGCTAGATACTACTGGAACCCAGTCAGAACCGCTAGATACTACTGGAACCCAGTCAGAACCGCTTGATACTACTGGAACCCAGTCAGAACCGCTAGATATTACTGGAACCCAGTCAGAACCGCTAGATATTACTGGAACCAAGTCAGAACTGCTAGATACTACTGGAACCCAGTCAGAACCTCTAGATACTACTGGAACCCAGTCAGAACCGCTATATACGCTACTGGAACCCAGTCAGAACCGCCAGTCCCCTTGGCTCTCCTCCAGTCCCCTTGGTTCTCCTCCAGTCCAGACCAGTGCA
>CM055737.1:338460-380960 GCA_029465975.1 Dallia pectoralis | reverse complement strand
CATAATCTGTCTTCATTGTGGGCAAGAGGCAGAGTAGCAGAGTTAATGGAGTGTGTGGCTGGTAGTCAAGCTAATGTTTAACTCATTAACAAAGAGCCAGCACTTCTGTTGTATATTATCAGGTTTGTGAAGCTGCTTTACAAACAGCAGTAGAAGGTCAGACTCCAGAAGAGAAGAAAGGTGTTTGTTCTCGGTCCTGTTTGAGACCTGACGGAGGTCGGAGTCACTGCCACACAAATCAGAGGACTAAAGATGTTTCCTCTAAAAGGAAGAGGGCAGATCGTCAGGCTGTCATCTGAGGAAGTAGTTGTCTAATCTTAGCTGTAACCCCTCCCCCAGGGGCAAGGAACGAGGGGTGTACAGACTATTTAGAGTTCCTACCTCCTGCTACCTGGACTTTCTAATTCCCTGCTCGAAGACAGAGTAGTAGAATGAAAGTGACAGGTAAGTGTTCTGGTACGTTTTCAATGTTAAAAGTACAAATATTTAGTGATTATTTCTTGGAGAACATTAAATAAGTAGAGTTGGTGATCGTTATTGTAGTTCTGTGAGTTCCTAAGAACCAAGGTGCAATTATTGTTTGTTCATCAAGTGCAAATACATTTAAAGGTGGATTGTGTAAATTTCCTTTTTGGGAAAAGGGAACACAACAAATTCTTTTCCTTCTAATACCATAGTCCGGTTATACTGTCTTGTTCTTGAACAGAATATTATAATTAGCAGCACCATGTAACCTGTCTGGCTGGTATATTTACCCAGCAGCACTCTGACTAAATTAACTTAAATGTACAGTGGATATATAAAGTCTACACACCCCTACAATTCCAGGTTTTTGTAATGAGAAAGAAAATGATAAATCATGTCAAAACTTTTTCCCCACCATTAATGCGACCTATAATGTGAGCACTTCAATTGAAAAAAATTAAATCTTGGAGGGGGAAAATTAAATAACAAAAATCTTATAATATTAATAACCTTTTCATATTTACTGTATGTATTAATATGTATTATTTATATGTACTCTAACTAAGGTCACATGAAACTATAACATAGAAATAATTCAGCTTTGTTTTGTAGGGCCTACACTGGGGTAAAAAAGTATTTAGTAAGCCACCAATTGTGCAAGTTCTCCCACTTAAAAAGATGAGAAAGGCATGTATTTTTCATCATAGGTACACTTCAACTATGAGAGACAAAATCACATTGTAGGATTTTTTATATGAATTTATTTGCAAATTATGGTCATTAATGTTTGTATTAAGTGTTGCAGTAACGGAACAGAACACCTTTAGGGGTCCCTTGACTTTTGAGATGACTTTTGTCTTTATAGTAAAGTTCTGGCAAGTTTGCTGTTTCAGGGAATGCTTGTATTCAGCACAGTATGTGGAAGGAGGTTAGAGAACAGTGTTGTAGTCACAATTTGACCAGGGTGCGATGTAAACATCTCATTATAACAGGTTATAACAGGTTATAACTCGTGTGTTTTGTCTTATAGGCTACAGGGTGCGATGTAAACATCTCGTTATAACAGGTTATGCATCTTGTGTTTTGTCTTATAGGCTACAGGGTGCGATGTAAACATCTCATTATAACAGGTTATACATCTTGTGTTTTGTCTTATAGGCTACAGGGTGCGATGTAAACATCTCATTATAACAGGTTATAACAGGTTATAAATCTTGTGTTTTGTCTTATAGGCTACAGGGTGCGATGTAAACATCTCATTATAACAGGTTATAAATCTTGTGTTTTGTCTTATAGGCTACAGGGTGCGATGTAAACATCTCATTATAACAGGTTATAAATCTTGTGTTTTGTCTTATAGCCTACAGGGTGCGATGTAAACATCTCATTATGACAGGTTATAACAGGTTATAAATCTTGTGTTTTGTCTTATAGGCTACAGGGTGCGATGTAAACATCTCATTATAACAGGTTATAACAGGTTATAAATCTTGTGTTTTGTCTTATAGGCTACAGGGTGCGATGTAAACATCTCATTATAACAGGTTATAAATCTTGTGTTTTGTCTTATAGGCTACAGGGTGCGATGTAAACATCTTATTATAACAGGTTATAACAGGTTATAAATCTTGTGTTGTGTCTTATAGGCTACAGGGTGCGATGTAAACATCTCATTATAACAGGTTATAACAGGTTATAAATCTTGTGTTTTGTCTTATAGGCTACAGGGTGCGATGTAAACATATCATTATAACAGGTTAGAACAGGTTATAAATCTTGTGTTTAGTCTTATAGGCTACAGGGTGCGATGTAAACATCTCATTATAACAGGTTATAACAGGTTATAAATCTTGTGTTTTGTCTTATAGGCTACAGGGTGCGATGTAAACATCTCATTATAACAGGTTATAACAGGTTATAAATCTTGTGTTTAGTCTTATAGGCTACAGGGTGCGATGTAAACATCTCATTATAACAGGTTATAACAGGTTATAAATCTTGTGTTTTGTCTTATAGGCTACAGGGTGCGATGTAAACATCTCATTATAACAGGTTATAACAGGTTATAAATCTTGTGTTTTGTCTTATAGGCTACAGGGTGAGATGTAAACATCTCATTATAACAGGTTATAACAGGTTATAAATCTTGTGTTTTGTCTTATAGGCTACAGGGTGCGATGTAAACATCTCATTATAACAGGTTATAACAGGTTATAAATCTTGTGTTTTGTCTTATAGGCTACAGGGTGCGATGTAAACATCTCATTATAACAGGTTATAAATCTTGTGTTTTGTCTTATAGGCTACAGGGTGCGATGTAAACATCTCATTATAACAGGTTATAACAGGTTATAAATCTTGTGTTTTGTCTTATAGGCTACAGGGTGCGATGTAAACATCTCATTATAACAGGTTATAACAGGTTATAAATCTTGTGTTTTGTCTTATAGGCTACAGGGTGCGATGTAAACATCTCATTATAACAGGTTATAACAGGTTATAAATCTTGTGTTTTGTCTTATAGGCTACAGGGTGCGATGTAAACATCTCATTATAACAGGTTATAACAGGTTATAAATCTTGTGTTTTGTCTTATAGGCTACAGGGTGCGATGTAAACATCTCATTATAACAGGTTATAACAGGTTATAAATCTTGTGTTTTGTCTTATAGGCTACAGGGTGCGATGTAAACATCTCATTATAACAGGTTATAACAGGTTATAAATCTTGTGTTTTGTCTTATAGGCTACAGGGTGCGATGTAAACATCTCATTATAACAGGTTATAACAGGTTATAAATCTTGTGTTTAGTCTTATAGGCTACAGGGTGCGATGTAAACATCTCATTATAACAGGTTATAACAGGTTATAAATCTTGTGTTTTGTCTTATAGGCTACAGGGTGCGATGTAAACATCTCATTATAACAGGTTATAACAGGTTATAAATCTTGTGTTTTGTCTTATAGGCTACAGGGTGAGATGTAAACATCTCATTATAACAGGTTATAACAGGTTATAAATCTTGTGTTTTGTCTTATAGGCTACAGGGTGCGATGTAAACATCTCATTATAACAGGTTATAACAGGTTATAAATCTTGTGTTTTGTCTTATAGGCTACAAGGTGCGATGTAAACATCTCATTATAACAGGTTATAAATCTTGTGTTTTGTCTTATAGGCTACAGGGTGCGATGTAAACATCTCATTATAACAGGTTATAACAGGTTATAAATCTTGTGTTTTGTCTTATAGGCTACAGGGTGCGATGTAAACATCTCATTATAACAGGTTATAACAGGTTATAAATCTTGTGTTTTGTCTTATAGGCTACAGGGTGCGATGTAAACATCTCATTATAACAGGTTATAACAGGTTATAAATCTTGTGTTTAGTCTTATAGGCTACAGGGTGCGATGTAAACATCTCATTATAACAGGTTATAACAGGTTATAAATCTTGTGTTTTGTCTTATAGGCTACAGGGTGCGATGTAAACATCTCATTATAACAGGTTATAACAGGTTATAAATCTTGTGTTTTGTCTTATAGGCTACAGGGTGCGATGTAAACATCTCATTATAACAGGTTATAACAGGTTATAAATCTTGTGTTTTGTCTTATAGGCTACAGGGTGCGATGTAAACATCTCATTATAACAGGTTATAACAGGTTATAAATCTTGTGTTTTGTCTTATAGGCTACAGGGTGAGATGTAAACATCTCATTATAACAGGTTATAACAGGTTATAAATCTTGTGTTTTGTCTTATAGGCTACAGGGTGCGATGTAAACATCTCATTATAACAGGTTATAACAGGTTATAAATCTTGTGTTTTGTCTTATAGGCTACAGGGTGCGATGTAAACATCTCATTATAACAGGTTATAAATCTTGTGTTTTGTCTTATAGGCTACAGGGTGCGATGTAAACATCTCATTATAACAGGTTATAACAGGTTATAAATCTTGTGTTTTGTCTTATAGGCTACAGGGTGCGATGTAAACATCTCATTATAACAGGTTATAACAGGTTATAAATCTTGTGTTTTGTCTTATAGGCTACAGGGTGCGATGTAAACATCTCATTATAACAGGTTATAACAGGTTATAAATCTTGTGTTTAGTCTTATAGGCTACAGGGTGCGATGTAAACATCTCATTATAACAGGTTATAACAGGTTATAAATCTTGTGTTTTGTCTTATAGGCTACAGGGTGCGATGTAAACATCTCATTATAACAGGTTATAACAGGTTATAAATCTTGTGTTTTGTCTTATAGGCTACAGGGTGCGATGTAAACATCTCATTATAACAGGTTATAAATTATAAATCTTGTGTTTTGTCTTATAGGCTACAGGGTGCGATGTAAACATCTCATTATAACAGGTTATAACAGGTTATAAATCTTGTGTTTTGTCTTATAGGCTACAGGGTGCGATGTAAACATCTCATTATAACAGGTTATAACAGGTTATAAATCTTGTGTTTTGTCTTATAGGCTACAGGGTGCGATGTAAACATCTCATTATAACAGGTTATAACAGGTTATACATCTTGTGTTTTGTCTTATAGGCTACAGGGTGCGATGTAAACATCTCATTATAACAGGTTATAACAGGTTATAAATCTTGTGTTTTGTCTTATAGGCTACAGGGTGCGATGTAAACATCTCATTATAACAGGTTATAACAGGTTATAAATCTTGTGTTTTGTCTTATAGGCTACAGGGTGCGATGTAAACATCTCATTATAACAGGTTATAAATCTTGTGTTTTGTCTTATAGGCTACAGGGTGCATGGTAAACAGGACTTGATGCATGGTGTTTGCATGAACCCCTTCTGTCTTGGTGAGGCACTAAGAGGAGCTGGCATCAACCAATCATGACTCAGGCTTCCATGCAGGTTGTCAATGGCAACATGAAAGGTAAACACTCTCCATTTCTCTCTCTTAGTCTCTCTTTTAACTTTTCTCTCTGCTGTATAACTGAGGTGCAGCTTCTTCTCTGAGACAGGTGACTAAACGCTGGTTGTGATACGTTTTCTGCCACCATGCTTCCCCGTTTAAAAGGGGCTAATACTGTTTGTTTTTATTCACCTTAACCAGAGCCATATTATTCACAAAGTCAGGATTTACAGAACTGTCCGGAAGCTCCTGTCTAGACTCCAGTTTTGTCAAAATGTAGATGTTATTCATTTAGCTTGTCTAGATAAAACCAAACATTCCATCCCACAGTATTGACCTCAGGTCAAAGGTTAAGCATGGTGGGGTAGGATGATGTTCATCTACCTCTGAACATGACCTCTGATCCTGACCTCTGAACCTGACCTCTGAAATTGACCTCTGATCCTGATCTCTGACCCTGACCCTTGACGTAAACATGTGCAGCAGATTCCATCCACGTTATGTGGTTAGAATTTAAACCAAATCAATGTGACCTGAACCCCTCCCCATTTAAATGACATATACCAATGTGACCTGAACCCCTCCCCATTTAAATGATATATACCAATGTGACCTGAACCCCTCCCCATTTAAATGACATACACCAATGTGACCTGAACCCCTCCCCATTTAAATGACATGTACCAATGTGACCTGAACCCCTCCCCATTTAAATGACATATACCAATGTGACCTGAACCCCTCCCCATTTAAATGACATATACCAATGTGACCTGAACCCCTCCCCATTTAAATGATATATACCAATGTGACCTGAACCCCTCCCCATTTAAATGACATACACCAATGTGACCTGAACCCCTCCCCATTTAAATGACATGTACCAATGTGACCTGAACCCCTCCCCATTTAAATGACATATACCAATGTGACCTGAACCCCTCTCCATTTAAATGACATATAACAATGTGCCCTTAACCCCTCCCCATTTAAATGACATATAACAATGTGACCTGAACCCCTCCCCATTTAAATGACATATAACAATGTGACCTGAACCCCTCCCCATTTAAATGACAAATGTACCAATGTGACCTGAACCCCTCCCCATTTAAATGACAAATACCAATGTGACCTGAACCCCTCCCCATTTAAATGACATATACCAATGTGACCTGAACCCCTCCCCATTTAAATGACAAATACCAATGTGACCTGAACCCCTCCCCATTTAAATGACAAATACCAATGTGACCTGAACCCCTCCCCATTTAAATGACAAATACCAATGTGACCTGAACCCCTCCCCATTTAAATGAAAAATACCAATGTGACCTGAACCCCTCCCCATTTAAATGATATATACCAATGTGACCTGAACCCCTCCCCATTTAAATGACATATACCAATGTGACCTGAACCCCTCCCCATTTAAATGACAAATACCAATGTGACCTGAACCCCTCCCCATTTAAATGACATATACCAATGTGACCTGAACCCCTCCCCATTTAAATGACAAATACCAATGTGACCTGAACCCCTCCACATTTAAATGACATATACCAATGTGACCTGAACCCCTCCCCATTTAAATGACATATACCAATGTGACCTGAACCCCTCCCCATTTAAATGACATGTACCAATGTGACCTGAACCCCTCCCCATTTAAATGACATATACCAATGTGACCTGAACCCCTCCCCATTTAAATGACAAATACCAATGTGACCTGAACCCCTCCCCATTTAACTGTTCACCCTACTCACGTTTAAATCTGAATATGAACATGGTTTGTGCGTGCAGGAATTTGTGAAATCCAGTCCTGTCATCTTGTTTTCAAACACACCTACTGTACGTTCTGCTCACATTCCTAACTGATACACGTCCTTCTGTTGACACGTATAACCAGACTGTCAGTTAGACACTTATATGTGTAATCATCTGGACTGGTGAGACAAAAACATGTCTCACAACCCTGCTGGTCTCCCTTTCTAAAGGACATCATGTATCACAGCCCTGCTGGTCTCCCTTTCTAAAGGACATCATGTATCACAGCCCTGCTGGTCTCCCTTTCTAAAGGACATCATGTATCACAGCCCTGCTGGTCTCCCTTTCTAAAGGACATCATGTCTCACAGCCCTGCTGGTCTCCCTTTCTAATGGACATCATGTATCACAGCCCTGCTGGTCTCCCTTTCTAAAGGTCATCATGTATCACAACCCTGCTGGTCTCCCTTTCTAAAGGACATCATGTATCACAGCCCTGCTGGTCTCCCTTTCTAAAGGACATCATGTATCACAGCCCTGCTGGTCTCCCTTTCTAAAGGACATCATGTATCACAGCCCTGCTGGTCTCCCTTTCTAAAGGACATCATGTATCACAGCCCTGCTGGTCTCCCTTTCTAATGGACATCATGTATCACAGCCCTGCTGGTCTCCCTTTCTAAAGGTCATCATGTATCACAGCCCTGCTGGTCTCCCTTTCTAATGGACATCATGTATCACAGCCCTGCTGGTCTCCCTTTCTAAAGGACATCATGTATCACAGCCCTGCTGGTCTCCTTTTCTAAAGGACATCATGTATCACAGCCCTGCTGGTCTCCTTTTCTAAAGGACATCATGTCTCACAGCCCTGCTGGTCTCCTTTTCTAAAGGACATCATGTATCACAGCCCTGCTGGTCCCCTTTCTAAAGGACATCATGTATCACAGCCCTGCTGGTCTCCCTTTCTAAATGTCATCATGTATCACAGCCCTGCTGGTCTCCTTTTCTAAAGGACATCATGTATCACAGCCCTGCTGGTCTCCCTTTCTAAAGGACATCATGTATCATAGCCCTGCTGGTCTCCTTTTCTAAAGGACATCATGTATCACAGCCCTGCTGGTCTCCCTTTCTAAAGGACATCATGTATCACAGCCCTGCTGGTCTCCCTTTCTAAAGGACATCATGTATCACAGCCCTGCTGGTCTCCCTTTCTAATGGACATCATGTATCACAGCCCTGCTGGTCTCCTTTTCTAAAGGACATCATGTATCACAGCCCTGCTGGTCTCCCTTTCTAAAGGACATCATGTATCACAGCCCTGCTGGTCTCCTTTTCTAAAGGACATCATGCCACACAGCCCTGCTGGTCTCCCTTTCTTAAGGACATCATGTCTCACAGCCTTGCTGGGTGTTGGGGAGTGGAGGATTGATTAAACGTTGGCTGAATGTTGGCAGGCTGATGTGGGATCCAACGGGCAGGAAATACCAGTCCAGAAGGAGAGAAAAGGCCTCTGTTTTGAAGTGTGTGAGCTCTGTGTTTCAGAATCTCAGCACACACACACACTAACTGTTACACACACAGCACACACACACTATCTGTTACACACACAGCACACACACACACACACACACACACACTACTGTGGTTTGTTTTGCCTTCTAAGTCACAAAGTAAAAAGGGCCATATAATATGGCCATTCACATATTCAGAAGTTGATAGTGTGTTGTTACGATACCAGTATGCCTAACCGATACTGATTTATAGATCAGAGCTGGGAACAGTAGAGCTGGGAATAGTAGAGCTGGGAACAGTAGAGCTGGGAACAGTAGAGTAGAGCTGGGAACAGTAGAGTAGAGCTGGGAACAGTAGAGCTGGGAACAGTAGAGTAGAGCTGGGAACAGTAGAGTAGAGCTGGGAACAGTAGAGTAGAGCTGGGAATAGTAGAGCTGGGAACAGTAGAGCTGGGAACAGTAGAGTAGAGCTCGGAACAGTAGAGTAGAGCTGGGAACAGTAGAGCTGGGAACAGTAGAGTAGAGCTGGGAACAGTAGAGTAGAGCTGGGAACAGTAGAGATGGGAACACTAGAGTAGAGCTGGGAACAGTAGAGCTGGGAACAGTAGAGTAGAGCTGGGAACAGTAGAGCTGGGAACAGTAGAGTAGAGCTGGTAACAGTAGAGTAGAGCTGGGAACAGTAGAGATGGGAACACTAGAGTAGAGCTGGGAACAGTAGAGCTGGGAACAGTAGAGTAGAGCTGGGAACAGTAGAGCTGGGAACAGTAGAGTAGAGCTGGGAACAGTAGAGCTGGGAACAGTAGAGCTGGGAACAGTAGAGCTGGGAACAGTAGAGCTGAGCTGGGAACAGTAGAGTAGAGCTAGGAACAGTAGAGCTGGGAACAGTAGAGCTGGGAACAGTAGAGCTGGGAACAGTAGAGCTGGGAATGCTCATGCTCAGTGTAGCTCTCTGACTCTGTGTTCTGCACATGCTCAGTGTAGCTCTCTGACTTTGTGTTCTGCACATGCTCAGTGTAGCTCTGACTTTGTGTTCTGCACATGCTCAGTATAGGTTCCTGACTTGCTCAGTCTGCTTTGAGAGAGGCTTGGGCAGATGGAATGCTGGCCTCCAGTCAGTCTCACTGCAGGATGCTATTCTGGGTTGTTGACATGACACTAACATTATATTTGGTTGACTTCACTCAGACATCAGCCCCATCCATCCTATCTCCCTCCACACCACCAATCCCACTCTGAACATCACCTCCACTTCCATTGATGTTGGCATTTCCACAAATTGTTTTGAATTAAGCCATGTGTGTTGTGTTAACTGCTACGGTTCCTGCTATTGGAACAGTGTGTTAGTCATCAGAGAATTACAGCGCTGGAGGAGTTACCTGGGGCTGAATAAGGGACTGTTGTGTTGGGTGGAGAACATGCAGACAGACTGTGGTCTGTGATTGGTGGATCCCTCTAGCCTATGGGAGCGAGGGCTGGCCTTGGCTGACTTAACATCAATAGTGGAATTTGTTCCCTTATTGAGTGAAGGTTGAGAAAGAATGAGGTAGAGAGAGACTGAGTACAGAGAAAGAACCGTCTAGGAGTGGAGGGAGAGAACAGTCCATCACACCATCCTAAGAAAAGAAAGGAGACGGGTAAGAGAGAAAACGGGAGGGTGAAGTAGAGGCTGTAGTTAGACTCCAGAGTGCTAGCTGTTAAACTGAGGAGTGAAGTAGAGGGTGTAGTTAGACTCCAGAGTGCTAGCTGTTAAACTGAGGAGTGAAGTAGAGGCTGTAGTTAGACTCCAGAGTGCTAGCTGTTAAACTGAGGAGTGAAGTAGAGGGTGTAGTTAGACTCCAGAGTGCTAGCTGTTAGACTGAGGAGTGAAGTAGAGGGTGTAGTTAGACTCCAGAGTGCTAGCTGTTAGACTGAGTAAAGTAGAGGGTGTAGTTAGACTCCAGAGTGCTAGCTGTTAAACTGAGGAGTGAAGTAGAGGGTGTAGTTAGACTCCAGAGTGCTAGCTGTTAGACTGAGGAGTGAAGTAGAGGCTGTAGTTAGACTCCAGAGTGCTAGCTGTTAAACTGAGGAGTGAAGTAGAGGGTGTAGTTAGACTCCAGAGTGCTAGCTGTTAAACTGAGGAGTGAAGTAGAGGCTGTAGTTAGACTCCAGAGTGCTAGCTGTTAAACTGAGGAGTGAAGTAGAGGGTGTAGTTAGACTCCAGAGTGCTAGCTGTTAAACTGAGTAAAGTAGAGGGTGTAGTTAGACTCCAGAGTGCTAGCTGTTAAACTGAGGAGTGAAGTAGAGGCTGTAGTTAGACTCCAGAGTGCTAGCTGTTAGACTGAGGAGTGAAGTAGAGGCTGTAGTTAGACTCCAGAGTGCTAGCTGTTAGACTGAGGAGTGAAGTAGAGGCTGTAGTTAGACTCCAGAGTGCTAGCTGTTAAACTGAGGAGTGAAGTAGAGGGTGTAGTTAGACTCCAGAGTGCTAGCTGTTAGACTGAGGAGTGAAGTAGAGGCTGTAGTTAGACTCCAGAGTGCTAGCTGTTAGACTGAGGAGTGAAGTAGAGGGTGTAGTTAGACTCCAGAGTGCTAGCTGTTAAACTGAGTAAAGTAGAGGGTGTAGTTAGACTCCAGAGTGCTAGCTGTTAAACTGAGGAGTGAAGTAGAGGGTGTAGTTAGACTCCAGAGTGCTAGCTGTTAAACTGAGGAGTGAAGTAGAGGGTGTAGTTAGACTCCAGAGTGCTAGCTGTTAAACTGAGGAGTGAAGTAGAGGCTGTAGTTAGACTCCAGAGTGCTAGCTGTTAAACTGAGGAGTGAAGTAGAGGGTGTAGTTAGACTCCAGAGTGCTAGCTGTTAAACTGAGGAGTGAAGTAGAGGGTGTAGTTAGACTCCAGAGTGCTAGCTGTTAAACTGAGGAGTGAAGTAGAGGGTGTAGTTAGACTCCAGAGTGCTAGCTGTTAGACTGAGGAGTGAAGTAGAGGCTGTAGTTAGACTCCAGAGTGCTAGCTGTTAAACTGAGGAGTGAAGTAGAGGGTGTAGTTAGACTCCAGAGTGCTAGCTGTTAGACTGAGGAGTGAAGTAGAGGGTGTAGTTAGACTCCAGAGTGCTAGCTGTTAGACTGAGGAGTGAAGTAGAGGCTGTAGTTAGACTCCAGAGTGCTAGCTGTTAAACTGAGGAGTGAAGTAGAGGGTGTAGTTAGACTCCAGAGTGCTAGCTGTTAGACTGAGGAGTGAAGTAGAGGGTGTAGTTAGACTCCAGAGTGCTAGCTGTTAAACTGAGTAAAGTAGAGGGTGTAGTTAGACTCCAGAGTGCTAGCTGTTAGACTGAGGAGTGAAGTAGAGGGTGTAGTTAGACTCCAGAGTGCTAGCTGTTAAACTGAGGAGTGAAGTAGAGGGTGTAGTTAGACTCCAGAGTGCTAGCTGTTAAACTGAGGAGTGAAGTAGAGGGTGTAGTTAGACTCCAGAGTGCTAGCTGTTAAACTGAGGAGTGAAGTAGAGGGTGTAGTTAGATTCCAGAGTGCTAGCTGTTAGACTGAGGAGTGAAGTAGAGGGTGTAGTTAGACTCCAGAGTGCTAGCTGTTAAACTGAGGAGTGAAGTAGAGGGTGTAGTTAGATTCCAGAGTGCTAGCTGTTAAACTGAGGAGTGAAGTAGAGGGTGTAGTTAGACTCCAGAGTGCTAGCTGTTAGACTGAGTAAAGTAGAGGGTGTAGTTAGACTCCAGAGTGCTAGCTGTTAGACTGAGTAAAGTAGAGGGTGTAGTTAGACTCCAGAGTGCTAGCTGTTAAACTGAGGAGTGAAGTAGAGGGTGTAGTTAGACTCCAGAGTGCTAGCTGTTAGACTGAGGAGTGAAGTAGAGGGTGTAGTTAGACTCCAGAGTGCTAGCTGTTAAACTGAGGAGTGAAGTAGAGGGTGTAGTTAGACTCCAGAGTGCTAGCTGTTAGACTGAGGAGTGAAGTAGAGGGTGTAGTTAGACTCCAGAGTGCTAGCTGTTAAACTGAGGAGTGAAGTAGAGGGTGTAGTTAGACTCCAGAGTGCTAGCTGTTAGACTGAGGAGTGAAGTAGAGGCTGTAGTTAGACTCCAGAGTGCTAGCTGTTAGACTGAGTAAAGTAGAGGGTGTAGTTAGACTCCAGAGTGCTAGCTGTTAAACTGAGGAGTGAAGTAGAGGGTGTAGTTAGACTCCAGAGTGCTAGCTGTTAAACTGAGGAGTGAAGTAGAGGCTGTAGTTAGACTCCAGAGTGCTAGCTGTTAAACTGAGGAGTGAAGTAGAGGCTGTAGTTAGACTCCAGAGTGCTAGCTGTTAAACTGAGGAGTGAAGTAGAGGGTGTAGTTAGACTCCAGAGTGCTAGCTGTTAAACTGAGGAGTGAAGTAGAGGGTGTAGTTAGACTCCAGAGTGCTAGCTGTTAAACTGAGGAGTGAAGTAGAGGGTGTAGTTAGACTCCAGAGTGCTAGCTGTTAAACTGAGGAGTGAAGTAGAGGGTGTAGTTAGACTCCAGAGTGCTAGCTGTTAAACTGAGGAGTGAAGTAGAGGGTGTAGTTAGACTCCAGAGTGCTAGCTGTTAAACTGAGGAGTGAAGTAGAGGGTGTAGTTAGACTCCAGAGTGCTAGCTGTTAGACTGAGGTTAGTGAAGCCTGAACAATGTGTGTCAGTGTTTTAACACCTGGCTGGGTACCTCTGTTTTATCAGAGGGGAGGGGGTTTAGTATGTTCAGGTGGTATGTGTGAAGTCTCTTAACACTGTTACAATGTCTGTTTAGCATCCTGACAAGTTATAACTTCTGTCTGTTTGTGCCGTTCTGAATGTTGTTTGACTGTTGTCGGGTTAGCACAGCTCCTGGACCAGGAATAGGGTTAGCACAGCTCCACAGACAGGGTTAGCACAGCTCCACAGACAGGGTTAGGGTTAGCACAGCTCATGGACCAGGAATAGGGTTAGCACAGCTCCACAGACAGGGTTAGGATTAGCACAGCTCCACAGACATTTTCAGTTGGAGGTGTGGAATTTGGACTGGTGTTTAGTTGCCCTCTGACCCCGCTCTCCAGCTAGCCTGTGTAGACGTTAGTAATGATCGATGTAGAGGGCTCCCATCAAATGCCTGATTGGTTAGTTTAATCTATTCCTGATTGGTTAGTTTAATCTATTCCTGATTATTCCGTATGGTTTAGTAGGTACAATGCACTGTTGGAGTTTTTTGTGAAAAATGTGTGTAATCTGTTTCTGTTCCTGACAACAGAAACACCTGGAAAATAAAGCAGTTTGAAAACTGCATGAATTAATTTCAATGACTGCATGCTTTAGTACTGAACACCTAGGTTGTTATTGTATTAGAAGGCCAACAGGGTGTGTGTGTGTGTGTGTAGTGTGTGTGTGTGTGTGTGTGTGTGTGTGTGTGTGTGTGTGTGTGTGTGTGTATGCGCGTGCGCCTGTGTGGGTATGTGGGTGTGTGTGGTTGTGTGTGTGTGTTGCATCACAACATAATCTCTTGGTACAGATACATAGTTCCAGCCTGACACAACCTCCTAATTAAAATGATTAGTTCTCTCTCTGACTCTCTCACTTTCTGACTTTCTCTTTCTGATTCTCTCTCTCTCTCTCTTTGACTCTCTCTCTCTTTCTGACATTCTTTCCCAGTTAGAGGGTTAGCAGTATGTACAAATGTTGTCCTGTCTGAACTTGCAGCAGTAAATGAGTATGTTTGTGTGTTTTGGATAAACAGACAAACGTTCACCATTACCTTACACCTAAATCATATTGATCAATAAA
This sequence comes from Dallia pectoralis, assembly GCA_029465975.1. NCBI lineage: Eukaryota > Metazoa > Chordata > Actinopteri > Esociformes > Umbridae > Dallia > Dallia pectoralis. The sequence goes on along the minus strand of CM055737.1, from coordinate 366,573 downwards.
CATTTTCATGCTCGGGTCACTTTCAACTCACATTAGTATATTTTCAGAGTGATGTACATTATTAGAGTTGTGTTCTTCTGGTCACCATAGATGAGGGGTAATGTTTTGTTCTTCTGGTCACCAGAACAAGGAGTGAGGTCAGTCAGCAGAAGTGCTGAGGATGACAAGGAGTCTTTGGCCACACCCCCGTACTACCTGGAAACACCGTATGGCTACCAGCTGGACCTGGACTTCCTGAAGTATGTGGACGACATTGAGCGTGGCAACACCATCAAGAGGCTGAACCTTCAGCGGAGATCCAGGCCGGCCCGTGTGTCAGCTGACCTTGTGTCCAGCATCGGGAGCTCAGGTCTGGGACGTGGCCCGGGCCTCGCTCAGTGGACATCAACTGACTCCTTAACCTCGTCTAATAGCAGCGAAGAGATCCAGCCAAGCCCAGTGTTTAACTCCTCCCCTCACACCCCTACTCTGCTCCCCCACGCCCCTGCCCAGCCCTATGTGCCTCCCCTAACCCTGCCTCCCTCTACTGTCCAGAGCTACCTGAGTCCCCCCCTGGATCAACCAAAACGCACCCAGCTCCCTCCCCCCTCACCCCGGGTGAGGACCCGTCACAACCCCCAAGTGGAGCAGACCCTGATGGAGACTAGGAGGAGGTTGGAACAGGAGCGCCTCTTCATGCAGCCCCCCCCACCCTCTGATCTCCCTGCTCCTCGCCGGCGCTTGGCGTCGTTGGGGGCGATGGGGGGGTCCAACTCCTCTCTCTCCTCTTTCTCCGGCTCTCTGGTGTCCCCTAGTGCCCCACACCATCTGGTGCCCAACGGGGGCATAAACCTACACCTCCCAAACGGGGGTGGAAGTAGCGGAGAATACATCTCTTACTACACCTCCTCCATGGGCTCCTCCATCCGCCACAGCCCCATGTCCTCGGGCATGACCACTCCCGTCACAAACGTGTCTCCGCTCCACCTGCATCACATCCGGGAGCAGATGGTGGTGGCCCTGAGGCGTCTCAAGGAGCTAGAAGAACAGGTGAAGACAATACCTGTCCTGCAGGTGAAGATCGCCGTGCTACAGGAGGAGAAGAGACAGTTAACCGGTCAGAAGAGCCAGAGGCCAGGGATGGGAGGAGGATTGGGGTATGTCCGGAAGAGGTCTTATAGTGTGGGCTGTGCTGACCAGTTAGTTGACCAGCTGGATCCCCAGGGAGAACTGCACATCGTAGAGACTGAGGGCCAGAGTCCTCAGGGGCTGGAGGAGTTTCATAGGCTAACTGCTGAGGTCCAAGCCCTGGAGAGAATCAGCCAGAACCAGCAGGTCCCCCACACTACTAACAACCAGACAAGGTTTTCCACAGAGCTGGTCCCAGACCAAAACATAAATGAAGCCACAGAAGTTCCTGTGGTTGACCCTAACCCGGTACAGAGACGACTCCACTACCGGGACGTTGGCATGGTAACAGATCGTCGTGAGACATGCAGCACTGGGTCAAGTGTGACGGAGGCCATGCTGGGCATGACTAGCGAGGTGGAAGCAGAGTTGGAGATGAAGGAGACCACTATTGAAGCCATGAAGGAGAAGATCTATCAGCTGGAGGTGGACTTGAAGGAGACCACCCATCTGATGGAGATGTCGAAGCTGAAACTGGAGCTGCAGACGGCCAGCGGAACCAATAGGAAGAAGGCTGATAAAGGTTGCCAGGCGCGTCCTGACACCTACACCGTCGCCTGTGAGGCCCAGCCCGAAACCCAGAGCCAGGGGGTGGGCAACCACCTAGAGACCCAGAGCCAGGGGGTGGGCAACCACCTAGAGACCCAGAGCCAGGGGGTGGGCAACCACCTAGAGACCCAGAGCCAGGGGGTGGGCAACCACCTAGAGACCCAGAGCCAGGGGGTGGGCAACCACCTAGAGACCCAGAGCCAGGGGGTGGGCAACCACCTAGAGACCCAGAGCCAGGGGGTGGGCAACCACCTAGAGACCCAGAGCCAGGGGGTGGGCAACCACCTAGAGACCCAGAGCCAGGGGGTGGGCAACCACCTAGAGACCCAGAGCCAGGGGGTGGGCAACCACCTAGAGACCCAGAGCCAGGGGGTGGGCAACCACCTAGAGACCCAGAGCCAGGGGGTGGGCAACCACCTAGAGACCTGCCACGCCTCCACAGGAGAGGGAGTCCACACGGTGGAGGTGGGGGTGACATGTCTGCCCAGCCTAAACCACAGTGCTGCTGGACCTGATGTTTCCATGGATCACTGGCAGGTGCAGCAGAGACCACAGGTGCAGGAGAGACCACAGGTGCAGGAGCAGTGTGTGGGGCGACAAGTGGCGGTGCAGGAGCAGTGTGTGGGGCGACAAGTGGAGGTGCAGGAGCAGTGTGTGGGGCGACAGGTGGAGGTGCAGGAGCAGTGTGTGGGGCGACAGGTGGAGGTGCAGGACCAGTGTGTGAGGCGACAGGTGGAGGTGCAGGACCAGTGTGTGAGGCGACAGGTGGAGGTGCAGGACCAGTGTGTGAGGCGACAGGTGGAGGTGCAGGACCAGTGTGTGGGGAGGAGTGTGTGTGTTTGTGAAGTGGGGGTCAACACGGTGTGTGAAGCCAAGGATGATGAGGTCCTCAAGGAGAGCCGGTCAGTGGGTGTTGGGGAGTGTTTGGCTGACATCACAGTCCCTCTCAGTAAAATGCTGGTTACCACGGGAACGGATCCTGTTCTGGTCAGCACCCTAGACTCTGCTGTCATGGTAACCCCAGTCACAGCATCCCAACACACCAACACCGCCCTGTTCTACACAGCTGAGAAATACACCAACACCCTGACCAACCAAACTAGGACCATAGCTGTGGGGGAGGGGCTAGTGAAAGACCCACTGGCCACACCCAAAACCAGGTTTGTTTTTACATTTGAAAATACAATTCAAGCACAATTCATTTAAAGTCTTAATTTAGCTAAAACATGTCTGTGTATCTGTTTTTGTCCAGGTCGGTTGCCGTGGGAACTGCTTTGGAGGAAGGCTACAGTGCGGAAAAGGTTGGTTTGTCCCAAACTAAAGAAGTGGGCGTTGGCCCAATAAGTGTCCACACCAACTTCCTGATAGGCCTGAAGACCAGGAACATTGCCTGTGGCCCCTCCCACCAAGACGGACCCACTGTTACTGAGGAGACCTCTGCCTTGGCGATGGTTGCCATGCCAGCAGTCCCGGCCCAGGTTCTCTTGGTGTCGGAGGGGTGTGGACCTGGACTGGACCATTACATAGAGAGGGTGCAGAAGTTGCTTCAAGAACAACAGATGTTATTAGCTGAGAACTACAGTGAGTTAGCAGATGCCTTCGGTCAGCCGTCCTCCACACCGTTCTCACAGATGGGCTCCATTAACAGCCAGCTGGTCAACACTCTGACTTCCATCAACTCTGTTATGAAGTCTGGGAGCACTGAGGACCTGACAGCTCAGGAGATACGGAGGTTACAGTGGGATGGAATGTCTACTGCAATGGGTATGACACATACACACACACACACACACACACACACGTACTGAACCAAATCCTAATCCTCTGTAGCTACACATGTCACAGCAGGATGCCTGCCTGTCTGTCTGCCTGCCTGTCTGTCTGTCTGTCTTACTGTGTAAACCTCATGTTATTTCCTTTTTTCTATGCATCACTATCACTTTCTATGCATGTCCACTTGGCCAATCAGTGTCATCTTATAAATGCTGGATCACTGGCGTCTGGATCACTGGCGTCTGGATCACTGGCGTCTGGATCACTGGCGTCTGGATCACTGGCATCTGATCTTTTATTCTCACTGTCGGTCCACTGTGGTTGTCTTTTATTCACACTGTCGGTCCACTGTGGTGGTCTTTTATTCTCACTGACGGTCCACTGTGGTGGTCTTTTATTCACACTGTCGGTCCACTGTGGTGGTCTTTTATTCACACTGTCGGTCCACTGTGGTGGTCTTTTATTCTCACTGTCGGTCCACTGTGGTGGTCTTTTATTCACACTGTCGGTCCACTGTGGTGGTCTTTTATTCACACTGTCGGTCCACTGTGGTGGTCTTTTATTCACACTGTCGGTCCACTGTGGTGGTCTTTTATTCACACTGTCGGTCCACTGTGGTGGTCTTTTATTCACACTGTCGGTCCACTGTGGTGGTCTTTTATTCACACTGTCGGTCCACTGTGGTGGTCTTTTATTCTCACTGACGGTCCACTGTGGTGGTCATATGTTTTATTAATTGGATTACATTTCCTGACATCTCTGACTTTAGTTGTTGTTTTGTGATGCCACTATCATCTTTCATCGCATTCTTGAACAGCTTTGCTGTATTTCATATCTGTCTCTCTCATACATGAACTAGCATGTTTTCTGCATTCCAGTCCATTTGTGAAACTTACAGGCAGGCATACAGATGTTGAGGCCTCTGGAATGCTGTCATTTTAGGTTGTGTCTGTACGTTCTTATGTTCTTGTCTGTCTCCTCTTCTTGGATTGGTCCAGATGGGTTTCAACTGAAGGCGCCCAGTGAGGTCATCCAGATTGATACAGTGTCACATGACCCTAAGGCACCGCCCAGCCCGGCTACACTGAAGCACCGTATGGATCAGCAGATGTCCAGCGCCCTAAATGGTACGGAGATACCACACATACACGCACGCACACACGCACACGCACGCACACACACACACACACACACACACGCACCTCATCTCTTTTTAGTGCACTGAATAGGGGAGGTAGTTCTCTACATAAGCAATAGGTTGGTTACATTAGCCAGTATCAGCTAGATGGTTTCTGGACATAATATGACTTTAATATGGTAATGGTGATAAATAATATTGTGTTTTCACAGGTGGACAAAGTATATTGAAATCCATCATGAAGAAGAAAGATGGCTGTCCAGGTTCCAATGGTGCCAAAAAGAACCTGCAGTTTGTTGGTGTCAATGGAGGGTGAGAGACATATTAATAGATGTATATAGATATAGATAGAGTTCTATGGGTAAATAGATGTATATAGATATAGATAGAGGTCTATGGGTAAATAGATGTATATAGATAGAGTTCTATGGATAAATAGATGTATATAGATATAGATAGAGTTCTATGGGTAAATAGATTTATATAGACAGAGGTCTATGGATAAATAGATGTATATAGATATAGATAGAGTTCTATGGGTAAATAGATGTATATAGATAGAGGTCTATGGATAAATAGATGTATATAGATATAGATAGAGTTCTATGGGTAAATAGATGTATGTAGATATAGATAGTGTTCTATGGGTAAATAGATGTATATAGATAGAGTTCTATGGGTAAATAGATGTATATAGATATAGATAGAGTTCTATGGGTAAATAGATGTATATAGATATAGATAGAGTTCTATGGGTAAATAGATGTATATAGATATAGATAGAGTTCTATGGGTAAATAGATGTATATAGATATAGATAGAGGTCTATGGGTAAATAGATGTATATAGATATAGATAGAGTTCTATGGGTAAATAGATGTATATAGATAGAGTTCTATGGGTAAATAGATGTATATAGATATAGATAGAGGTCTATGGGTAAATAGATGTATATAGATATAGATAGAATTCTATGGGTAAATAGATGTATATAGATATAGATAGGGGTCTATGGGTAAATAGATGTATATAGATATAGATAGAGTTCTATGGGTAAATAGATGTATATAGATAGAGGTCTATGGGTAAATAGATGTATATAGATATAGATAGAGGTCTATGGGTAAATAGATGTATATAGATATAGATAGAATTCTATGGGTAAATAGATGTATATAGATATAGATAGGGGTCTATGGGTAAATAGATGTATATAGATATAGATAGAGGTCTATGGGTAAATAGATGTATATAGATATAGATAGGGGTCTATGGGTAAATAGATGTATATAGATAGAGTTCTATGGGTAAATAGATGTATATAGATATAGATAGAATTCTATGGGTAAATAGATGTATATAGATATAGATAGGGGTCTATGGGTAAATAGATGTATATAGATATAGATAGAGTTCTATGGGTAAATAGATGTATATAGATATAGATAGAGGTATATGGGTAAATAGATGTATATAGATATAGATAGAGTTCTATGGGTAAATAGATGTATATAGATATAGATAGAGGTCTATGGGTAAATAGATGTATATAGATATAGATAGAGGTCTATGGGTAAATAGATGTATATAGATATAGATAGAGGTCTATGGGTAAATATCAGGCATCTCAACCTGCAAAAAGTCATTTCAGGGAGGTATCTCTCAACACTAGATATATACATACATACATACATACATATATAATATATAACATTATTGTCCCTCTATGGGGTTGGTTCGTACATTATTGTCCCTCTATGGGGTTGGTTCATACATTATTGTCCCTCTATGGGGTTGGTTCATACATTATTGTCCCTCTATGGGGTTGGTTCATACATTATTGTCCCTCTATGGGGTTGGTTCATACATTATTGTCCCTCTATGGGGTTGGTTCATACATTATTGTCCCTCTATGGGGTTGGTTCGTACATTATTGTCCTCTATGGGGTTGGTTCATACCCTCTATTTGGTTCATTGTCCCTCTATGGGGTTGGTTCATACATTATTGTCCCTCTATGGGGTTGGTTCATACATTATTGTCCCTCTATGGGGTTGGTTCATACATTATTGTCCCTCTTGTCCCTCTATGGGGTTGGTTCATACATTATTGTCCCTCTATGGGGTTGGTTCATACATTATTGTCCCTCTATGGGGTTGGTTCATACATTATTGTCCCTCTATGGGGTTGGTTCATACATTATTGTCCCTCTATGGGGTTGGTTCATACATTATTGTCCCTCTATGGGGTTGGTTCATACATTATTGTCCCTCTATGGGGTTGGTTCATACATTATTGTCCCTCTATGGGGTTGGTTCATACATTATTGTCCCTCTATGGGGATTCTGTTAACAGGTATGAGACTACGTCCAGCGATGACTCCACCTCAGATGAAAGCAGCTCCTCTGGAACAGAGGAGGACAAGGATGGGGACATGTTTGGAGGAGGAGACCATGACGAGAGGAGGAACACTGAGGAAATACAGGAGGGAACAGTAGAGATGGAAAGGAGTGAAGAGGAGAGTGGAAGAGAGGAGGAGAGGAGAGAGAGGTGTGTCAGTTGCTTGGGTTTTAGATCTGCTATGAGCTGTTTTGATTGATCAAATCTGCTAACTATCTGTCTCTTCAGGTACCAGTTAAGTGACAAGATGTTGGCAGCTTGTAATCTGCTGAAGAACCACCTGAATGATGGCAAAGCCCTAACCAGTAGAGATGTGGTGAGGAACAGTTATTATGTTTGATACATCTACATGAATATGTCAAAGCCCTAACCAGTAGAGATGTGGTGAGGAACAGTTATTATGTTTGATACATCTACATGAATATGTCAAAGCCCTAACCAGTAGAGATGTGGTGAGGAACAGTTATTATGTTTGATACATCTACATGAATATGTCAAAGCCCAAACCAGTAGAGATGTGGTGAGGAACAGTTATTATGTTTGATACATCTACACAAATATGTCAAAGCCCTAACCAGTAGAGATGTGGGGAGGAACAGTTATTATGTTTGATACATCTACATAAATATGTCTACAGCAGGGGTTCTATACAGCAGGGGTTCTATACAGCAGGGGTTCTATACAGCAGGGGTTCTATACAGCAGGGGTTCTATACAGCAGGGGTTCTATATAGCAGGGGTTCTATACAGCAGAGGTTCTATACAGCAGGGGTTCTATATAGCAGGGGTTCTATACAGCTGGGGTTCTCTACAGCAGGGGTTCTATACAGCAGGGGTTCTATACAGCAGGGGTTCTCTACAGAGTTTGTAACGCCATTGTGGACTCTGTTTCCAAAGATGGTGAAATCTCCAAAATAATAATCTCCCCTTTTACAATTGGTTGGTTTTAGCAGCTAACAGAGTTGGTCAGAAATGTGCTTGGATCAGACAAAACACATTTCCATCAATGTTAAGTCCTCGTCACTTAATGTTTTTGACAACATTACAATATCTCTGAACCTAGCTATGTCTGTGTTTCCTGCCTGTCTGCCTGTCTGTCTGCCTGTCTGTCTGCCTGTCTGTCTGCCTGTCTGTCTGCCTGTCTGTCTGCCTGTCTGTCTGCCTGTCTGTCTGCCCCTCTGTGTCCTGTTCAATCCCTTGTCCAGAGGGCCAGTGTAAACACGGTCCAGAATGAATGGTTCCGTGTGTCCAGCCAGAAGACCGCGGTCCCAGACATGGTGGACGATTATCTGGGTGCATTTCGGTCTGTGTCTTGGGCCGTGCTGCATCACGTGGTCAACATATCAGACGGGAATGGGAACACAGCCTTACATTACAGCGTGTCGCACTCCAACTTCCATATTGTCAAGACACTGCTCGACGCAGGTGCAACCTTAACCCTAACCTTAACCCTAACCATGAGGGCGTTTAACCATTTAACCATGGGGTCATTTAACCATTTAACCATGAGGGCGTTTAACCATAGGGGCATTTAACCATGGGGTCATTTAACCATTTAACCATGAGGGCGTTTAACCATTTAACCATGGGGGCATTTAACCATAGGGGCATTTAACCATAGGGGCATTTAACCATGGGGGCATTTAACCATAGGGGCATTTAACCATGGGGGCATTTAACCATGGGGTCATTTAACCATTTTGTATTCAGACCAAACCAGTTGATCATGTCTGATTATTTCATATTGTTGCTGTGTGTTTTCAGATGTATGTAATGTGGACCAGCAGAATAAAGCTGGCTATACTCCCATAATGCTGGCTGCACTGGCAGCTGTAGAGGATCCAAAAGACATGGCCATTGTGGAAGAACTCTTCAGCAAAGGAAATGTCAACGCTAAGGCTAGCCAGGTACGGGGTCAGAGGTTAAACAGTAATGACACCGAATAATAATGACACCTGACCTGTGTCATTAGACCGTTCAACATGTTTTATTGACACCTGCCAGTTAGCTCTAAATCTGTCAGTAACCAGTTTCTAATAGCAATATAGCATCTCTGGGCTGTGTGATTGTCCATTTAGCCTGGCTAAGCAATAACCCAATAGTACCATGTTCCAGGCTGTGTGATTGTCCATTTAGCCTGGCTAAGCAATAACCCAATAGTACCATGTTCCAGGCTGTGTGATTGTCCATTTAGCCTGGCTAAGCAATAACCCAATAATACCATGTTCCAGGCTGGCCAGACCGGACTGATGCTGGCCGTCAGTCACGGCAGGATGGACATGGTTAGATCCCTGCTGGCTCAGGGGGCAGAGGTCAACGTCCAGGATGACGAAGGTTCCACAGCCTTGATGTGTGCCAGTGAACACGGCCATGCAGAGATAGTCAAAGTACTTCTGGCCCAGTCGGGTTGTGATGCCACTCTCAGTGACAGTGTATGTACTGATGTTGGGGGGTCCAGTCAGGATGTGACAGTGTACTGATGTTGGGGGGGGGTCCAGTCAGGATGTGACAGTGTACTGATGTTGGGGGGTCCAGTCAGGATGTGACAGTGTACTGATGTGGGGGGGGGTCCAGTCAGGATGTGACAGTGTACTGATGTTGGGGGGGGTCAGTCAGGATGTGACAGTGTACTGATGTTGGGGGGTCCAGTCAGGATGTGACAGTGTACTGATGTGGGGGTCCAGTCAGGATGTGACAGTGTACTAATGTTGGGGGGGGTCCAGTCAGGATGTGACAGTGTACTGATGATGGGGGGGGTCCAGTCAGGATGTGACAGTGTACTGATGTTGGGGGGTCCAGTCAGGATGTGACAGTGTACTGATGTGGGGGGTCCAGTCAGGATGTGACAGTGTACTGATGTTGGGGGGGGTCCAGTCAGGATGTGACAGTGTACTGATGTCGGGGTCCAGTCAGGGTGACAGTGTACTGATGTCGGGGGAGTCCAGTCAGGATGTGACAGTGTACTGATGTTGGGGGGTCCAGTCAGGATGTGACAGTGTACTGATGTTGGGGGGGTCCAGTCAGCATGTGACAGTGTACTGATGTTGGGGGGTCCAGTCAGGATGTGACAGTGTACTGATGTTGGGGGTCCAGTCAGGATGTGACAGTGTACTGATGTGGGGGGTCCAGTCAGGATGTGACAGTGTACTAATGTTGGGGGGGGTCCAGTCAGGATGTGACAGTGTACTGATGTCGGGGGAGGGGGTCCAGTCAGGATGTGACAGTGTACTGATGTCGGGGGAGGGGGGTCCAGTCAGGATGTGACAGTGTACTGATGTTGGGGGGGGGGTCCAGTCAGGATGTGACAGTGTACTGATGTTGGGGGGTCCAGTCAGCATGTGACAGTGTACTGATGTTTGGGGGTCCAGTTATTTAACCCTAACCCCAGTTATTTAACCCTAACCCCAGTTATTTAACCCTAAATCCAGTTATTTAACCCTAAACCCAGTTATGTAACCCTAAACCCAGTTATTTAACCCTAAACCCAGTTATTTAACCCTAAATCAAGTTATTTAACCCTAAATCCAGTTATTTAACCCTAAACCCAGTTATTTAACCCTAACCCCAGTTATTTAACCCTAAACCCAGTTATTTAACCCTAACCCAAGTTATTTAACCCTAAACCCAGTTATTTAACCCTAAACCCAGTTATTTAACCCTAAACCCAGTTATTTAACCCTAAACCCAGTTATCTCTCCCTCTAACTCTGTTCAGGATGGGAGCAACGCCTTGTCTATCGCTCTGGATGCAGGTCACAAGGATATAGCAGTGTTGCTGTACGCCCACGTCAACTTCTCTAAAGCCCAGTCACCGGTCAGTATTCTGCTAACCCCTGACCCTAACCCCTGACCCTAACATCTAACCCCTGACCCTAACCCTATCATCTAACCCCTGACCCTAACATCTAACCCCTGACCCTATCATCTAACCCCTGACCCTATCATCTAACCCCTGACCCTATCATCTAACCCCTGACCCTAACCCTATCATCTAACCTTTTGTCTGTATCTAGGGGACATGTTTCAGATTGTTAACTTATTAAATATTTGTATCTGTATCTAGGGGACATGTTTCAGATTGTTAACTTATTAAATATTTGTATCTGTATCTAGGGGACATATTTCAGATTGTTAACGTATTAAATATTTGTATCTGTATCTAGGGGACATGTTTCAGATTGTTAACTTATTAAATATTTGTATCTGTATCTAGGGGACATGTTTCATAATATTAACGTATTAAATATTTGTATCTGTATCTAGGGGACATGTTTCATAATATTAACGTATTAAATATTTGTATCTGTGTCTAGGGGACATGTTTCAGATTGTTATTTTATTAAATATTTGTATCTGTATCTAGGGGACCCCTCGTCTGAGCAGAAAGATGTCCCCTAGTCCGACTAGGAGGGGTATGTTTGATTAGCCCCTCCCACTCTACACTGCTGTTGGTCAATGGAGGATCACAGCAAATCAATGGTCTATAGAGCATCAGGACACCAGAAGTCTATAGAGCATCAGGACACCAGAAGGCTACAGAGCATCAGGACACCAGAAGGCTATAGAGCATCAGGACACCAGAAGGCTATAGAGCATCAGGACACCAGAAGGCTACAGAGCATCAGGACACCAGAAGGCTATAGAGCATCAGGACACTACAGAAGGCTAGAAGGCTATAGAGCATCAGGACACCAGAAGGCTACAGAGCATCAGGACACCAGAAGGCTACAGAGCATCAGGACATCTATAGAGCATCAAGACACCAGAAGGCTATAGAGCATCAGGACACCAGAAGGCTATAGAGCATCAGGACACCAGAAGGCTATAGAGCATCAGGACACCAGAAGGCTATAGAGCATCAGGACACCAGAAGGCTATAGAGCATCAGGACACCAGAAGGCTATAGAGCATCAGGACACCAGAAGGCTATAGAGCATCAGGACACCAGAAGTCTATAGAGCATCAGGACACCAGAAGGCTATAGAGCATCAGGACACCAGAAGGCTATAGAGCATCAGGACACCAGAAGGCTATAGAGCATCAGGACACCAGAAGGCTATAGAGCATCAGGACACCAGAAGTCTATAGAGCATCAGGACATCAGTGTGTTTGTCTTAATACCACCATAAACTGCTCATTTAACTGTGCCTTTTCAGACTTTTTATATATAACTCGTATTCTTTCAGACTGTTTGTGTAACTCGTATTGTTTCAGACTGTTTCTGTGTAAATCGTATTGTTTCATACTGTTTCTGTGTAACTCATATTGTTTCAGGCTGTTTCTGTGTGACTCGTATTGTTTCAGACTGTTTCTGTGTGACTCGTATTGTTTCAGACTGTTTCTGTGTGACTCGTATTGTTTCAGACTGTTTCTGTGTGACTCGTATTGTTTCAGACTGTTTCTGTGTAACTCATATTGTTTCAGACTGTTTCTGTGTGACTCGTATTGTTTCAGACTGTTTCTGTGTAAATTGTATTGTTTCAGACTGTTTCTGTGTAACTCATATTGTTTCAGACTGTTTCTGTGTGACTCGTATTGTTTCAGACTGTTTCTCTGTGACTTGTTTCTCTGTAGACTGTTTCTGTGTAAATCTGTTTCAGACTGTTTCTGAAATTGTATTGTTTCAGACTGTTTCTGTGTAACTCATATTGTTTCAGACTGTTTCTGTGTGACTTGTTTTCAGACTGTTTCTGTGTGACTCGTATTGTTTCAGACTGTTTCTGTGTAACTCGTATTGTTTCAGACTGTTTCTGTGTAACTCGTATTGTTTCAGACTGTTTCTGTGTGACTAGTATTGTTTCAGACTGTTTCTGTGTAAATCGTATTGTTTCAGACTGTTTCTGTGTAACTCGTATTGTTTCCCAGGCCAGGCTGCCTCTCTTTGAACCTGTAGTGAAACTATTCCAGTAGTTCTTAAAATAACTTCTGACCATGGAAATATTTCTCTCCTCTCTACAATACGAAATGTGGAGTTACTGACGTAACAAAAGGTGGGAATGTTATTCCTTTTGTCCAATATTAATAATATATTTGCTGTCAGTAAACATGGCATTAGAAACAGTTGCAAATATTTATTTTTGTCTAAAAATACATTGTGGTGAGAATATTTCAATTTGAGCCGAACATAAAAAATGCTGTAGATCATTATAACTAAACCTCATCTAGATTGGATATTAATCATAGCTTTATCCAAATTATTTGTATCTATTTATTTGAATATATTAATTTGAATATTTCCTATAGTTAATGTTACATGAAGTTATATATTTATCTCCTATAGTTTTAAATGCAAATTTCAACCTATTTTTGTAAATATTTTACAGTGCTAGTATTGTTCTATGCATTTTTCTGTCAAACGTTTTTAGAATGTAGCAGAGGAGATTGGCTGCTTTTCTATTTTTAGAAGTTTAAAGTGCCTGGAATCTATAGTCATTTGTCAATAAAGATAATTTCTATAAGATGTGGTTGTTGTCAGCCTCTGGAATCTATTGTCACTTATCAATAAAGATAATTTCTATAAGCTTGTTGTCAGCCTCTGGAATCTATTGTCATTTGTCAATAAAGATAATTTCTATAAGCTTGTTTTCAGCCTCTGGAATCTATTGTTATTTATCAATAAAGATAATTTCTATAAGCTTGTTGTCAGCCTCTGGAATCTATTGTCATTTATCAATAAAGATAATTTCTATCAGCTTGTTGTCAGCCTCTGGAATCTATTTGTCATTTATCAATAAAGATAATTTCTATAAGCGGTGGTTTCCCTCTGCTGGTGGAAAATTGTATTTGATATTTAGCCTGCCTCTGTAGTTAAATATTATGAAACGTTAATATTATGAAACATACAGGACTTCTAATTAAATAATTGTTTAAATAATTCTAATTTTAGACATGACAATTATTGTGCCGGAAACCAACTTTTTACCCTCTAGTTCCAAAAGAATATTTCAAGGACAGAAAACTCCCGGTTTTCTTTATGCTAGAAGTATTACAACATAATATGTGTTTATTGAAACCATATTGCGTGTTGCCAGGGACATCAACCTACATCGTGTGATGTAAATTCCAGTATTAAAGTGGAACCTGAATCACAGTATCCAGGCCCTGATAGTAATCAGAAAGTGGAACTAGTAGAATCAGGTTGTGTTAGCTAACTAATGTAGTCAATTATCTAGTAGAATACGGTTGTGTTAGCTAACTAATGTAGTCAATTATCTAGTAGAATAAGGTTGTGTTAGCTAACTAATGTAGTCAATTATCTAGTAGAATGAGATTATGTTAGATAACTAATGTAGTCAATTATCTAGTAGAATACGGTTGTGTTAGCTAACTAATGTAGTCAATTATCTAGTAGAATAAGATTGTGTTAACTAACTAATGTAGTCAATTATCTAGTAGAATACGGTTGTGTTAGCTAACTAATGTAGTCAATTATTTAGTAGAATGAGATTGTGTTAGCTAACTAATGTAGTCAATTATCTAGTAAATGAGGTTGTGTTAGCTAACTAATGTAGTCAATTATCTAGTAGAATAAGATTGTGTTAGCGAACTAATGTAATCAATTATCTAGTAGAATAAGATTGTGTTAGCTAACTAATGTAGTCAATTATCTAGTAGAATAAGATTGTGTTAGCTAACTAATGTAGTCAATTATCTAGTAGAATAAGATTGTGTTAGCTAACTAATGTAGTCAATTATCTAGTAGAATAAGATTGTGTTAGCTAACTAATGTAGTCAATTATCTAGTAGAATAAGATTGTGTTAGCTAACTAATGTAGTCAATTATCTAGTAGAATAAGATTGTGTTAGCTAACTAATGTAGTCAATTATCTAGTAGAATAAGATTGTGTTAGCTAACTAATGTAGTCAATTATCTAGTAGAATAAGATTGTGTTAGCTAACTAATGTAGTCAATTATCTAGTAGAATAAGATTGTGTTAGCTAACTAATGTTAGCTGTCTGTCGGTCAATTCGGCCAATTCTAATAATATTTGTTAGCTAGATACAGTATAATCTAGCTCAGTACTCAAGATTAACTTTTTGAGGCACTTGTCAAGGACATTTGCATTTCACTTTTCCATGAACAAAAGTCTTAGATACATATTTATTAGTTCATCATTTATTTAGGCACTTGTCCGTTTGTTCGACCAATGAAGATGAGCTGTACTAATATTATACAAATGCCGCTATTGGTTGGTAGGTTGCTGTACAGCAATATATTCTTTTTAAATCGGTAAAATTTACGTAATCAGTGGCACTAGCACATAACTTTAGGTAACATGGCATTTTATTTATATTTATTTTTAACTTGTCCAATGGGGAAAGTAGACTTCTCTTCCACTTGGCATACATGGTCCCAATATGTTGACAGCAAACAAACACCTACATGAATTCTGAAAAATAAATCGGTCTGAAGAAAAAATTAACATTGCTATTCAGTATTAATCTGTCGGTATTTGTGGGTCATTATTTGTCTGGGTTAATATAAAGGCTTGGCTGTGACTAACTGGTTGACAGGTGCATTGGTGTCCATATTGCAGTTAGTATGTTTTATGTCTGATTGCTCGGTGTGTGTTTTATGTGTACTTTGCGTATGTTGTTATTGCTGTAAAAGGGTTGACTAAAAAAGTCCTAGCTGCCAGTTTGATTAAACATAAAAAATGATGGTAAAATGAAATGTGTACAGTGATGTGTAGGTCTGCTGTTGGATGTACATATCTGTCAGCAAACTGGCAACTTTTCTATGAAGAACCAACTTGATACCAACCCTGGTAGGCTAGCGTACGTCATAGGGATTAGGGGGTGAACAACATTGTGTTCAAATGTCCAGATACATGTTTTTAATCGTCCTATTTGTTAGCCTGGTCGCTCTGTGGATAATATCTCCCACTAAATGTGGAATGCTGATCTGAGCCAACCTCATTTGGAATGGTGACCATAACCTTGTAGCAGTTGGCATGGTGCTGCAACTTCTCGCGACATTAAACACTTCATAACGAGTTACTCACCGCCACCAGTAGATTGTTGTCTCGCGAGAGGACAGTTTTTAAGTCGCGAGCTCTTGGGTTTTTGCTGTGGATTTTCCTGCAACCGCCAAAAGCCCCAGTCAACACTTGTAGCTAAACACCCAGACATGAGCGACGAGGAGCAGGCCAAGATGTTGGAGTGTGCGGGTTCAATGTCCCCATCGCCCGGCAAGAAACTCCCGAGAATGCCCAAGTGCTCCCGGTGCCGGAACCACGGGTTCGTGTCTCCATTGAAGGGACACAAGCGCTTCTGTAACTGGAGAGACTGCCAATGTCAGAAATGCAAACTGATCGCGGAACGGCAGAGAGTCATGGCCGCCCAGGTAAGGAGCCATGTGCAGTAATGATAGCAGGTGGCTGTTTAGGATGAGGGCAGGTGGCTGTTTAGGATGAGGGAAGGTGGCTGTTTAGGATGAGGGCAGGTGGCTGTTTAGGATGAGGGAAGGTGGCTGTTTAGGATGAGGGCAGGTGGCTGTTTAGGATGAGGGCAGGTGGCTGTTTAGGATGAGGGAAGGTGGCTGTTTAGCATGATTACAGTGGGTTATTCAGGATGATGACAGTGAATTGTTTAGGATGATTGCAGTGAGTTGTTTAGCATGATTACAGTGGGTTATTCAGGATGATGACAGTGAATTGTTTAGGATGATTGCAGTGAGTTGTTTAGGATGATTATAGTGGGTTATTCAGGATGATGACAGTGAATTGTTTAGGATGATTGCAGTGAGTTGTTTAGGATGATTACAGTGAATTGTTTAGGATGATTGCAGTGAGTTGTTTAGGATGATTACAGTGAATTGTTTAGGATGATTATAGTGAGTTGTTTAGGATGATTACAGTGAATTGTTTAGGATGATTGCAGTGAGTTGTTTAGGATGATTACAGTGAATTGTTTAGGATGATTGCAGTGAGTTGTTTAGGATGATTACAGTGAATTGTTTAGGATGATTGCAGTGAGTTGTTTAGGATGATGTTGTTTACGATGATGTTGTTTAGGATGATGGCAGATGGCTGTTTAGGATGATGGCAGTAGCATTAAGTTGAGCATGTTTTTGAGTTTTCACGTGCGTGCGTTAATTCACGGTGCAATTACACCATTAGCTCGGTATGATGGCAGGTTGCAAGCTACGTCACTGCTGTCTTCAACTTGTGTTTTATTTAATTACATGTTTGTAATTAAACGGATACATTGAACCAGTATCAGACAAAACAACCTGCTACAATGTTAATATTAGCACCTTGTGTCTGCGGGTCTGCGGTCAGATGTTATAAGTGCCTCAGACACGGTTTTAGGAAAATATGAACTAGTTATGTGATCAATATATTTCTGCTGGATGTTGAAATAACAAATAAAAATAGTAACAACTTCTATATGATAGATGTCAAAACAGCAACGAACTGTACTACTATTTAACAAGGCGGAATTATTGGCAGAACCCTTTATTGCATTAATAAAGTCACTCTGTCCATGTTTGTCTCTCTCTGTCCCTGTCTCTCTATGTTTGTCTCTCTGTCCCGGTATCTCTGTCCCTGTTTCTCTGTCCCTGTCTCTCTGTCCCTGTCTCTCTGTCCCTGTCTCTCGGTCCCTGTTTCTCTGTTCCTGTTTCTCTGTCCCGGTATCTCTGTCCCTGTCTCTCTGTCCCTGTCTCTCGGTCCCTGTTTCTCGGTCCCTGTTTCTCTGTTCCTGTTTCTCTGTCCCTGTTTCTCTGTCCCTGTTTCTCTGTCCCTGTCTCTCTGTCCCTGTCTCTCTGTCCCTGTCTCTCTGTCCCTGTTTCTCTGTCCCTGTTTCTCTGTCCCTGTTTCTCTGTCCCTGTCTCTCTGTCCCTGTCTATGTGTCCCTGTCTCTCTGTCCCTGTTTCTCTGTCCCTGTCTCTCTGTCCTTCCCGGTTTCTCGGTCCCTGTTTCTCTGTCCCTGTCTCTCTGTCCCTGTCTCTCTGTCCCTGTCTATGTGTCCCTGTCTCTCTGTCCCTGTTTCTCTGTCCCTGTCTCTCTGTCCTTCCCGGTTTCTCGGTCCCTGTTTCTCTGTCCCTGTCTCTCTGATCCTGTCTCTTTGTCCCTGTCTCTCTGTTCAGGTGGCTCTAAGGCGACAGCAGGCCCAGGAGGAGGAGATGGGTATCTGTAGTCCAGTTCCTCTGACGAGTCACGATGTGGTGGTAAAGAACGAGCCTGCTGGACATTGTGTGTTCTCTGGAACACCACCATCTCCTCCACTTGGGAACATCTCCACTGGCACCACCTTCTCCAATTCAGGTACAGGTGTAGTAGCGGTGGAGGCGTAGCGGTGGATGTGTACAATGGAGGCATAGCGGTGAAGACGTACAATGGAGGCATAGCGGTGAAGACGTACAATGGAGGAGTAGCGGTGGAGGCGTTGCGGTGGAGGCGTAGCGGTAGCCTGTCCATTAGCCTATCCAGTTAGCATGTCCAGTTAGCCTGTCCATTAGCCTGTCCAGTTAGCCTGCCCAGTTGTCTTTCCAGTAGCCTGTCCATTAGCCTGTCCAGTTAGCCTGTCCAGTTAGCCTGTCCATTAGCCTGTCCAGTAGCCTTAGCCTGTCCATTAGCCTGTCCAGTTAGCCTGTCCAGTTAGCCTGTCCAGTTAGCCTGTCCAGTTAGCCTGTCCAGTTAGCCTGTCCAGTTAGCCTGTCCAGTAGCCTGTCCAGTTAGCCTGTCCAGTTAGCCTGTCCATTAGCCTGTCCAGTTAGCCTGTCCAGTAGCCTGCTCATTAGCCTGTCCAGTTAGCCTGTCCATCAGCCTGTTTGATACATGTCTATAGTTGTTCAAAATTACTTGCATCCGGTGTTCACTGTCGGGGGGTACAGACAGCCTGTACATCCACTCTGTCGGGGGGTACAGACAGCCTGTACCTCCACACTGTCGGGGGGGTACAGACAGCCTGTACCTCCACACTGACAGGGGGGTACAGACAGCATGTACCTCTACACTGTCAGGGGGTATAGACAGCATGTACCACCACCTCCACACTGTCAGGGGGTATAGACAGCATGTACCACCATATCTACACTGTCAGGGGGTATAGACAGCATGTACCACCACCTCCATACTGTCAGGGGGTATAGACAGTATGTACCTCCATATCCACACTGTCAGGGGGTATAGACAGCATGTACCACCATATCTACACTGTCAGGGTGTATAGACAGCATGTACCTCCATATCCACACTGTCAGAGGGCATGGACAGCATGTACCTCCATATCTACACTGTCAGGGGGTATAGACAGCATGTACCTCCATATCTACACTGTCAGGGGGTATAGACAGCATGTACCTCCATATCTACACTGTCAGGGGGTATAGACAGCATGTACCACCACCTCCACACTGTCAGGGGGTATAGACAGCATGTACCACCACCTCCACACTGTCAGGGGGTATAGACAGCATGTACCTCCACCTCCACACTGTCAGGGGGTATAGACAGCATGTACCTCCACCTCCACACTGTCAGGGGGTATAGACAGCATGTACCTCCACACTACATCAGATGGAGGTTAGCCGAGCACAAACAGGCTTGATCCCAGGACAGTGACATAGGGAGGGAGTTGTTAAGGTGCACCCTCAGGAGGTTAGGGTGCACCCTCAGGAGGTTAGTGTGCACCCTCAGGAGGTTAGTGTGCAAGTGTTATCAGTCAGGATAACATTGTGTTAGCCGTCAGCCTATCAGGGGTCATCTTTGGTTCGTTCTGTTGTTCCATGGAAGAGAAGTTGTGGAGAGAGAAACTGCTTGTTCTTTTTAACCTGATAGGACAGGAATCTCAACCCGGTCAAGGCTGCGGCATCTGTCTGTGTTTGGGGCTTATGGACCGGTGACAAAGAGGAGTAAGGCACTCTGTGATTCAGCCGTGATGATTGGTCAGTACAGGCAGGGACACACAGATCTCCTCTGTCCTCCTCATCTGCTGATGGAGGGCTAAACAGAGAAGGATGCTTATCTTTGCTACATGTGCTGTCACAGAGCTGTATTCAGAATACTGCTTGCGAAAATAATTATCTTGATTTGAGTCTGGAAAGCACACCAATAAGTGTTTTTATTTATAGTTTTAAAATGAAAGTATTCATATACTGTACTTTGACATATGTGTGTCCACTTAATTCTTTCACCAGTAGATGGCGCTATTGTGTGACAGTAAAATACTATGTCAGACCATAGTTTTCCTGATTCGTGCACCTCTAACCCATCCCAGGTCGTAGTGGCCTATCATCCAGTCCCACACCGGCCAGTAGAGGGCAGTCTAATGAGGGATCTGCTGATCTCATGGTTGATACTTCCTACTATAACTTCTACCAGCCATCGCGCTATCCTGGAGCCTACTATAGCAACCTGTACAACTACCAGCAATACCAGGTACAGTGTTCCACTATATTACTATAGCAACCTGTACAACTACCAGCAATACCAGGTACAGTGTTCCACTATATTACTATAGCAACCTGTACAACTACCAGCAATACCAGGTACAGTGTTCCACTATATTACTATAGCAACCTGTACAACTACCAGCAATACCAGCTACAGTGTTCCGCTATATTACTATAGCAACCTGTACAACTACCAGCAATACCAGGTACAGTGTTCCACTATATTACTATAGCAACCTGTACAACTACCAGCAATACCAGGTACAGTGTTCCGCTATATTACTATAGCAACCTGTACAACTACCAGCAATACCAGGTACAGTGTTCCACTATATTACTATAGCAACCTGTACAACTACCAGCAATACCAGGTACAGTGTTCCACTATATTACTATAGCAACCTGTACAACTACCAGCAATACCAGGTACAGTGTTCCACTATATTACTATAGCAACCTGTACAACTACCAGCAATACCAGGTACAGTGTTCCACTATATTACTATAGCAACCTGTACAACTACCAGCAATACCAGGTACAGTGTTCCACTATATTACTATAGCAACCTGTACAACTACCAGCAATACCAGGTACAGTGTTCTACAAGTACCAGCAATACCAGGTACAGTGTTCCACTATATTACTATAGCAACCTGTACAACTACCAGCAATACCAGGTACAGTGTTCCACTATATTACTATAGCAACCTGTACAACTACCAGCAATACCAGGTACAGTGTTCCACTATATTACTATAGCAACCTGTACAACTACCAGCAATACCAGGTACAGTGTTCCACTATATTACTATAGCAACCTGTACAACTACCAGCAATACCAGGTACAGTGTTCCACTATATTACTATAGCAACCTGTACAACTACCAGCAATACCAGGTACAGTGTTCTACAAGTACCAGCAATACCAGGTACAGTGTTCCACTATATTACTATAGCAACCTGTACAACTACCAGCAATACCAGGTACAGTGTTCCACTATATTACTATAGCAACCTGTACAACTACCAGCAATACCAGGTACAGTGTTCCGCTATATTACTATAGCAACCTGTACAACTACCAGCAATACCAGGTACAGTGTTCCACTATATTACTATAGCAACCTGTACAACTACCAGCAATACCAGGTACAGTGTTCCACTATATTACTATAGCAACCTGTACAACTACCAGCAATACCAGGTACAGTGTTCCACTATATTACTATAGCAACCTGTACAACTACCAGCAATACCAGGTACAGTGTTCCACTATATTACTATAGCAACCTGTACAACTACCAGCAATACCAGGTACAGTGTTCCACTATATTACTATAGCAACCTGTACAACTACCAGCAATACCAGGTACAGTGTTCCACTATATTACTATAGCAACCTGTACAACTACCAGCAATACCAGGTACAGTGTTCCACTATATTACTATAGCAACCTGTACAACTACCAGCAATACCAGGTACAGTGTTCCACTATATTACTATAGCAACCTGTACAACTACCAGCAACCAGGTACAGT
Organism: Dallia pectoralis; assembly: GCA_029465975.1. Taxonomy (NCBI): domain Eukaryota; kingdom Metazoa; phylum Chordata; class Actinopteri; order Esociformes; family Umbridae; genus Dallia; species Dallia pectoralis. The sequence goes on along the minus strand of CM055737.1, from coordinate 344,611 downwards.
GTTCTACAAGTACCAGCAATACCAGGTACAGTGTTCCGCTATATTACTATAGCAACCTGTACAACTACCAGCAATACCAGGTACAGTGTTCCACTATATTACTATAGCAACCTGTACAACTACCAGCAATACCAGGTACAGTGTTCCACTATATTACTATAGCAACCTGTACAACTACCAGCAATACCAGGTACAGTGTTCCACTATATTACTATAGCAACCTGTACAACTACCAGCAATACCAGGTACAGTGTTCCACTATATTACTATAGCAACCTGTACAACTACCAGCAATACCAGGTACAGTGTTCCACTATATTACTATAGCAACCTGTACAACTACCAGCAATACCAGGTACAGTGTTCCACTATATTACTATAGCAACCTGTACAACTACCAGCAATACCAGGTACAGTGTTCTACAAGTACCAGCAATACCAGGTACAGTGTACTATATTACAAGCAACCTGTACAACTACCAGCAATACCAGGTACAGTGTTCCACTATATTACTATAGCAACCTGTACAACTACCAGCAATACCAGGTACAGTGTTCCACTCTATAGCAACCTGTACAACTACCAGCAATACCAGGTACAGTGTTCCACTATATTACTATAGCAACCTGTACAACTACCAGCAATACCAGGTACAGTGTTCCACTATATTACTATAGCAACCTGTACAACTACCAGCAATACCAGGTACAGTGTTCCACTATATTACTATAGCAACCTGTACAACTACCAGCAATACCAGGTACAGTGTTCCACTATATTACTATAGCAACCTGTACAACTACCAGCAATACCAGGTACAGTGTTCCACTATATTACCACTGGTACGTGTACACACATGATATCATGCACCAGATCACCATCATGCTGGAGCAGTAACTTCCCTACACTGCCACTAAGTTGAAAGCACACAATTGTCTAAAATGTGTTTTTTATCCTTTAGCATTAGTTAAACACAGCCCCGGACCATTATCCCTCCTCCACCTAACCCTGAAACACAGCCCCAGACCATTATCCCTCCTCCACCTAACCCTGAAACACAGCCCCAGACCATTATCCCTCCTCCACCTAACCCTGAAACACAGCCCCAGACCATTATCCCTCCTCCACCTAACCCTGAAACACAGCCCCAGACCATTATCCCTCCTCCACCTAACCCTGAAACACAGCCCCAGACCATTATCCCTCCTCCACCTAACCCTGAAACACAGCCCCAGACCATTATCCCTCCTCCACCTAACCCTGAAACACAGCCCCAGACCATTATCCCTCCTCCACCTAACCCTGAAACACAGCCCCAGACCATTATCCCTCCTCCACCTAACCCTGAACCACAGCCCCAGACCATTATCCCTCCTCCACCTAACCCTGAAACACAGCCCCAGACCATTATCCCTCCTCCACCAAACCCTGAAACACAGCCCCAGACCATTATCCCTTTTCCAACAGACTTTACAGTTGGCACTATGCATTCCAGTAAGCAGTGTTCTCCTGGCTTCTGCCACACCCAGATATATTCATCAGACTGCCCGATAGTGAAGCGTCATTCATTACTTCAGAGAACAAGTTTTCAATTGCCCAGTGAAGATCAGGTTTAAGCCTACGTATCAGGCTTAAACTGGGCCAGGCCTGAACCTACTTATCAGGCTTAAACTGGGCCAGGCCTGAACCTACTTATCAGGCTTAAACTGGGCCAGGCCTGAACCTACTTATCAGGCTTAAACTGGGCCAGGCCTGAACCTACTTATCAAGCTTAAACTGGGCCAGACCTGAACCTACTTATCAGGCCTAAACTGGGCCAGGCCTGAACCTACTTATCAAGCTTAAACTGGGCCAGACCTGAACCTACTTATCAGGCTTAAACTGGGCCAGACCTGAACCTACTTATCAGGCTTAAACTGGGCCAGGCCTGAACCTACTTATCAGGCTTAAACTGGGCCAGACCTGAACCTACTTATTAGGCTTAAACTGGGCCAGGCCTGAACCTACTTATTAGGCTTAAACTGGGCCAGGCCTGAACCTACTTATCAGGCTTAAACTGGGCCAGGCCTGATTCTTGCCAGGCCTGATTCTTGCCACCTGTGTTTTAAATGAGGGACAGACTGAAGCTACAACCTTTTTGGTTATGTGAGATCCGTCTACAACATCTGATGAAAATCTAATGAGCTTATCTAGCAGCGGTCTGTGTTTCATCATGTTTTAAATAAAGCGTTATTGTGTTCCCCTCAATATGACCTAGTATAAAACATTGCAGTGGAAACGGTTGAGTTTAAATCCTAAAGGCAACAGAGCAGGCGGTGTGATAAACACATTTGAGTTGTGGATTCAATAACCATTGCAGAAATATGCCTTTCCAATATATGGAATACGTTCGCAGGAAATACTACAAAAACTAAAAGAACTAAAGGCAATTATTTTTTATATTTAACGCATTCCATGAAAATAAGTCAATTGACTGGAAAAGGGAAGTACTCTATAGCCCAATCCCAAAGTCCTCCCTAAACACTAAACCCTGAAGAACACTATAGCCCAATCCCAAAGTCTTCCCTAAACACTAAACCCTGAAGAGCTCTATAGCCCAATCCCAAAGTCCTCCCTAAACACTAAACCCTGAAGAACACTATAGCCCAATCCCAAAGTCTTCCCTAAACACTAAACCCTGAGAACTCTATAGACCAATCCCAAAGTCCTCCCTAAACACTATTTTAGTCTGCTATACACGTCTGCTATATGCTATACACGTCTGCTATACATGTCTGCTATATGCTATACACATCTGCTATATGCTATACACGTCTGCTATATGCTACACACGTCTGCTATTTGCTATACACATCTGCTATATGCTATCCACATCTGCTATACATGTCTGCTATATGCTATACACGTATGCTATACATGTCTGCTATATGCTATACACGTCTGCTATATGCTATACACATCTGCTATATGCTATACACGTCTGCTATATGCTATACACGTCTGCTATATGCTATACACATCTGCTATATGCTATACACGTCTGCTATATGCTATACACATCTGCTATACACGTCTGCTATATGCTATACACGTCTGCTATATGCTATACACGTCTGCTATATGCTATACACATCTGCTATATGCTATACACGTCTGCTATATGCTATACACATCTGCTATACACGTCTGCTATATGCTATACATGTCTGCTATTTGCTATACACATCTGCTATATGCTATACACATCTGCTATATGTTATACACGTATGCTATACACGTCTGCTATATGCTATACACATCTACTATATGCTATACACGTCTGCTATATGCTATACACGTCTGCTATATGCTATACACATCTGCTATATGCTATACATGTCTGCTATATGCTATACACGTCTGCTATATGCTATACACGTGCTATATGTCTGCTATACACGTCTGCTATATGCTATACACATCTACTATATGCTATACATGTCTGCTATATGCTATACACGTCTGCTATATGCTATACACATCTATATGCTATATGTCTATGCTATACACGTCTGCTATATGCTATACACGCTATATATGCTATACACGTCTGCTATATGCTATACACATCTACTATATGCTATACACGTCTGCTATATGCTATACACGTCTGCTATTTGCTATACACATCTGCTATATGCTATACACATCTGCTATACATGTCTGCTATATGCTATACACGTCTGCTATATGCTATACACATCTGCTATATGCTATACACATCTGCTATACACATCTGCTATATGCTATACACGTCTGCTATATGCTATACACGTCTGCTATATGCTATACACGTATGCTATATGCTATACACGTCTGCTATATGCTATACACGTCTGCTATATGCTATACACGTATGCTATATGCTATACACATCTGCTATATGCTATACACATCTGCTATATGCTATACACATCTGCTATATGCTATACACATCTGCTATATGCTATACACATCTGCTATATGCTATACACATCTGCTATATGCTATACACATCTGCTATATGCTATACACATCTGCTATATGCTATACACATCTGCTATATGCTATACACATCTGCTATATGCTATACACGTATGCTATATGCTATACACATCTGCTATATGCTATACACATCTGCTATATGCTATACACATCTGCTATATGCTATACACGTATGCTATATGCTATACACATCTGCTATATGCTATACACATCTGCTATATGCTATACACATCTACTATATGCTATACACGTCTGCTATATGCTATACACATCTGCTATATGCTATACACATCTGCTATATGCTATACACGTATGCTATATGCTATACACATCTGCTATATGCTATACACATCTGCTATATGCTATACACGTCTGCTATATGCTATACACATCTGCTATATGCTATACACGTATGCTATATGCTATACACGTATGCTATATGCTATACACGTCTGCTATATGCTATACACATCTGCTATATGCTATACACGTATGCTATATGCTATACACGTCTGCTATATGCTATACACATCTGCTATATGCTATACACATCTGCTATATGCTATACACATCTGCTATATGCTATACACATCTACTATATGCTATACACGTCTGCTATATGCCATACACATCTGCTATATGCTATACACATCTGCTATATGCTATACACATCTGCTATATGCTATACACATCTGCTATATGCTATACACGTATGCTATATGCTATACACATCTGCTATATGCTATACACATCTGCTATATGCTATACACATCTGCTATATGCTATACACATCTGCTATACACATCTGCTACACACGTCTGTCTCGTTGTTTGGTCTGTAATACATCTGATGGTAACATGCAGTTCTGGGGTCAGTGGCTTTGAGCATCGCCCCCATTGCATTTCTGCAGACTGAATGGGGAAGGTTAATGACATATTGAAGAGCCGAGTCCCTACAGCATCAATGCTAATCAACTAGCGTGGTTTACCATAATTTAGCTATCCTGGGAGAGTTATGAGGGGTGGATAGATGAGAGGGGAGGCTATGCAGATCAGATTCAGACAGTTTAGGAACTATCAATCTGTGTTACCATGTCATAAGCTCAAGATGAAAATAAAATATTCAACTGACAAGTCAAAAGCCATGTGCACATTTGACAGAGGTCTTTGACTTTCTACCAGTCTGTCCATAATGATGAGGTCTTTGACTTTCTACCAGTCTGTCCATAATGACTGAGGTCTTTGACTTTCTACCTGTCTGTCTATAATGACAGAGGTCTTTGACTTTCTACCAGTCTGTCCATAATGATGAGGTCTTTGACTTTCTACCAGTCTGTCCATAATGACCGAGGTTTTTGACTTTCTACCAGTCTATAATGACTGAATATACAGACTATAAGACAGACCGTTTCAAGTGTGGACACTGAATATAAAATGAGCCATGAGCTCTTGGAGTAAAGCAATTCTAACCTCTAATGTAACCTAAGCATATAGAGATGAGGTGTAGAAATCATTTGACCTATGTTCGATATAAATACCTGACTTATTTTTCTTTCCATTTTTTATGTTGTCAACATGATGAATGTGTGTTTGTTTGGTTTGTAGTGATGGACAGATGGGGTAGAGTGATGGAACCTGAATCCAGTCCCCAATATAAAGCTCATTTACCTTCTCCTAACCGTCTCTAAGGTGACAGAACCGCTAGAGACAGTACACGAGAGAAAAACATAAGAGCTCTTTTTCCTTTCTTACAAATACTAAGCTGATCCAACATTACACAATGTTATCTTATATTGTTCTTTTTAAAGTAATTTATTTCGAGTGTTTGTGTTTTGAAATTACATTTTGAGCAGAAAGACATTTAAGTGTAGATTTTGTAATTTAGTAAAATTTGCATACATTTTTCAAGTTAGGGTTAAGTTATATAATATTTATTGTATATTTATATGTATTTTCACTCTCATGTGGAGAAGTGTCGGTTATAGATGAACTCCTCTAGTTCATCTGGATTTAATTTGTTGTCATGGCAGATATAGATTGTTTGTGAATATTAAGTATATTTTAAATTAATTTCTATTTGGAAGAAAATCAGACAAGCTGGCTAGTTGAATAGTTCTGTCTGGCTAGT
>CM055737.1:263460-330960 GCA_029465975.1 Dallia pectoralis | reverse complement strand
TGTTAATAGTAGTGTTTACCTAGTGACTGTACATTTTACTGGTTCAGTATATTAGTTGTACTGTAGTATTAGTGTTAATAGTAGTGTTTACCTAGTGACTGTACATTTTACTGGTTAAGTATATTAGTTGTACTGTAGTATTAGTGTTAATAGTAGTGTTTACCTAGTGACTGTACATTTTACTGGTTAAGTATATTAGTTGTACTGTAGTAGTAGTGTTAATAGTAGTATTTACCTAGTGACTGTATATTTTACTGGTTAAGTATATTAGTTGTACTGTAGTATTAGTGTTAATAGTAGTATTTACCTAGTAACTGTATATTTTACTGGTTAAGTATATTAGTTGTACTGTAGTATTATTGTTAATAGTAGTACTCTCTACTTGTCTTTCGAAGTCTCTGCAATATGTGTGCAGCTCATTTAAATGGAAATGAGTTTGGAGCTGAAGGAAGTTAGATGTGGACTCAACCAATCAATGGACCCAGTTGGCCTCATTAAGTTAGAAATCCATTACAGTCTTTCTAGATGATATCACATTGATTGTTCTGATTAGTCAATACTGCACTGTACATAAGATGAGTTGCTGCATGGAGTCAGTTAGGGTGTGGCCAGAGGGCCGTAATGATATAGGGGAGTGGTGTTAGGGTGTGGCCAGAGGGCCGTAATGATATAGGGGAGTGGTGTTAGGGTGTGGCCAGAGGGCCGTAATGATATAGGGGAGTGGTGTTAGGGTGTGGCCAGAGGGCCGTAATGATATAGGGGAGTGGTGTTAGGGTGTGGCCAGAGGGCCGTAATGATATAGGGGAGTGGTGTTAGGGTGTGGCCAGAGGGACGTAATGATATAGGGGAGTGGTGTTAGGGTGTGGCCAGAGGGCCGTAATGATATAGGGGAGTGGTGTTAGGGTGTGGCCAGAGGGCCGTAATGATATAGGGGAGTGGTGTTAGGGTGTGGCCAGAGGGCCGTAATGATATAGGGGAGTGGTGTTAGGGTGTGGCCAGAGGGACGTAATGATATAGGTTATAATTTAATAGTGTTAGTGTTTATGTTATAATTTAATAGGGTTAGTGTTTAGGTTATAATTTAATATGGTTAGTGTTTAGGTTATAATTTAATATGGTTAGTGTTTAGGTTATAATTTAATAGGTTTGGTGTTTAGGTTATAATTTAATAGTGTTAGTGTTTATGTTATAATTTAATAGGGTTAGTGTTTAGGTTATAATTTAATATGGTTAGTGTTTAGGTTATAATTTAATAGGGTTGGTGTTTAGGTTATAATTTAATAGTGTTAGTGTTTATGTTATAATTTAATAGTGTTAGTGTTTAGGTTATAATTTAATAGTGTTAGTGTTTATGTTATAATTTAATAGTGTTAGTGTTTTGGTTATAATTTAATAGGGTTAGTGTTTATGTTATAATTTAATAGTGTTAGTGTTTTGGTTATAATTTAATAGGGTTAGTGTTTAGGTTATAATTTAATAGTGTTAGTGTTTAGGTTATAATTTAATAGTGTTAGTGTTTATGTTATAATTTAATAGTGTTAGTGTTTATGTTATAATTTAATAGTGTTAGTGTTTATGTTATAATTTAATAGTGTTAGTGTTTTGGTTATAATTTAATAGGGTTAGTGTTTAGGTTATAATTTAATAGTGTTAGTGTTTAGGTGACAATTTAATAGGGTTAGTGTTTAGGTTATAATTTAATATGGTTAGTTTTTAGGTTATAATTTAATATGGTTAGTGTTTATGTTATAATTTAATAGGGTTGGTGTTTAGGTTATAATTTAATATGGTTAGTGTTTAGGTTATAATTTAATATGGTTAGTGTTTAGGTTATAATTTAATATGGTTAGTGTTTAGGTTGTAATTTAATATGGTTAGTGTTTAGGTTATAATTTAATAGGGTTGGTGTCTAGTTATTTAACAGTGAGCTTTTGTCACAGGATGTTAGTCTTGTCCGCCACTGGGGACAGATTGGTTAACAATCACACGGTCAGGGGTGCTAATGTGTTTAATTAGCCTTTGACCCCTGGAGGCCGACCCCTTATGTTCTAGCTGACTAATCCCAAAGCTCCATGACTACGGTACCCGAGCAGTAATGGGAGAGTAAGTGTCCATATCCCATCTGTGGTGAGAAGATTCCACTCTTGACAAATACCTCATTAAGGGAAAGCACAAAGCCACTAACTGTCTGTTCAAGTGGATAGGTAGCTAGCATCTATCATCAGTACCAATGTGTTCAGATGGATAGGTAGCTAGCATCTATCATCAGTACAAATGTGTTCAGATGGATAGGTAGCTAGCATCTATCATCAGTACAAATGTGTTCAGATGGATAGGTAGCTAGCATCTATCATCAGTACCAATGTGTTCAGATGGATAGGTAGCTAGCATCTATCATCAGTACAAATGTGTTCAGATGGATAGGTAGCTAGCAGTACCAATGTGTTCACTAGCATCTATCATCAGTACCAATGTGTCAGATGGATAGGTAGCTAGCATCTATCATCAGTACCAATGTGTTCAGATGGATAGGTAGCTAGCATCTATCATCAGTACCAATGTGTTCAGATGGATAGGTAGCTTGCATCTATCATCAGTACCAATGTGTTCAGATGGATAGGTAGCTAGCATCTATCATCAGTACCAATGTGTTCAGATGGATAGGTAGCTAGCATCTATCATCAGTACCAATGTGTTCAGATGGATAGGTAGCTAGCATCTATCATCAGTACCAATGTGTTCAGATGGATAGGTAGCTAGCATCTATCATCAGTACCAATGTGTTCAGATGGATAGGTAGCTAGCATCATCATACAATGTGTTCAGATGGATAGGTAGCCATCTATCATCAGTGGATTCAGATGGGATTGGTAGCTAGCATCTATCATCAGTACCAATGTGTTCAGATGGATAGGTAGCTAGCATCTATCATCAGTACCAATGTGTTCAGATGGATAGGTAGCTAGCATCTATCATCAGTACAGATGGATAGGTAGCTAGCATCTATCATCAGTACCAATGTGTTCAGATGGATAGGTAGCTAGCATCTATCATCAGTACCAATGTGTTCAGATGGATAGGTAGCTAGCATCTATCATCAGTACCAATGTGTTCAGATGGATAGGTAGCTAGCATCTATCATCAGTACCAATGTGTTCAGATGGATTGGTAGCTAGCATCTATCATCAGTACCAATGTGTTCAGATGGATAGGTAGCTAGCATCTATCATCAGTACCAATGTGTTCAGATGGATAGGTAGCTAGCATCTATCATCAGTACCAATGTGTTCAGATGGATAGGTAGCTAGCATCTATCATCAGTACCAATGTGTTCAGATGGATAGGTAGCTAGCATCTATCATCATACAATGTAGATGGATAGGTAGCCAATGTACCAATGTGTTCAGATGGATAGGTACCAAGCATCTATCATCAGTACCAATGTGTTCAGATGGATAGGTAGCTAGCATCTATCATCAGTACCAATGTGTTCAGATGGATAGGTAGCTAGCATCTATCATCAGTACCAATGTGTTCAGATGGATTGGTAGCTAGCATCTATCATCAGTACCAATGTGTTCAGGTAGATAGGTAGCTAGCATCTACTAGTATAGCTAGTAGCGTCCATGTATGTCTTAATGCCAGATACCACAGGCTAATATAATGTGTTAATATACTGTGTTAATATACTGTGTTAATATACTGTGTTCTACCATGCATTAACAGGCTAATATACTGTGTTAATATAATGTGTTAATATACTCTGTTCTACCATGCATTAGTTATTTTGGTCCGTCCAACAGAGTGTTGTGAGCAGCAGTTTGCTAGTTACACAGACATTAGTGTTGTTGATTTGCCAGTTGGGGCTGTGTGACAAACTGCAGGGCAGCAGAAAGCAGAGCAAGAAACCAATCAGGAAGTTAATGAGCAGAAAAATGACTCCCGTTTTACCTTTACACCTCTAAATTACAGTACCTCGGGAGTGGGGGAGGGGGGGGGTGTAGAGGGTAAAAATACAAGGGAGAAGCGGCTGGTTTGATCTCTGCAAATCTGTCTATCTGGGAGGGCAAGAGTTTTTAGGCTCTGATACAAGGATGTTATCTGTCGAATCAAGAGACTACAGAAAAAGAGGTTCCAGTTCCTGCTTGTGACCTTGACAAGACTATGCAGAAACAGGTGCTATTATATAGAGCGACTCATGTGTTATTATATAGAGCGACTCATGTGTTATTATATAGAGCGACTCATGTGTTATTATATAGAGCGACTCATGTGTTATTATATAGAGTGACTCATGTGTTATTATATAGAGCGACTCATGTGTTATTATATAGAGCGACACATGTGCTATTATATAGAGCGACTCATGTGTTATTATATAGAGCGACTCATGTGTTATTATATAGAGCGACTCATGTGTTATTATATAGAGCGACTCATGTGTTATTATATAGAGCGACACATGTGCTATTATATAGAGCGACTCATGTGTTATTATATAGAGCGACACATGTACTATTATATAGAGCGACACATGTACTATTATATAGAGCGACACATGTGCTATTATATAGAGCGACACATGTGCTATTATATAGAGCGACTCATGTGTTATTATATAGAGCGACACATGTGCTATTATATAGAGCGACTCATGTGTTATTATATAGAGCGACACATGTGCTATTATATAGAGCGACTCATGTGCTATTATATAGAGCGACACATGTGCTATTGTATAAAGCAACTCATGTGCTATTGTATAGAGCGACTCATGTACTATTGTGTAGAGCGACTCATGTGCTATTATATAGAGCAACTCATGTGCTATTGTATAGAGCAACTCATGGGCTATTATATAGATGGACTCATGTGCTATTGTATAGAGTGACTCATGTGCTATTGTATAGAGCGACTCATGTGCTATTGTATAGAGTGACTCATATGCTATTATATAGAGCGACTCATGTGTTAATACAAGTGATACTTTGACCACTGTGTAGAAAGTAATGTTTATGTTAGTTCATTGTAATGTACTAGATAATGTTTATGTTAGTTCATTGTAATGTACTAGATAATGTTTATGTTAGTTCATTGTAATGTACTAGATAATGTTTATGTTAGTTCATTGTAATGTACTAGATAATGTTTATGTCAGTTCATTGTAATGTACTAGATAATGTTTATGTTAGTTCATTGTAATGTACTAGATAATGTTTTTGTTAGTTCATTGTTTATGTACTAGATAATGTTTATGTTAGTTCATTGTAATGTACTAGATAATGTTTATGTTAGTTCATTGTAATGTTTTAGTTAATGTTTATTTTAGTTCATGTAATGTACTAGATAATGTTTATGTTAGTTCATTGTAATGTACTAGATAATGTTTATGTTAGTTCATTGTAATGTACTAGATAATGTTTATGTTAGTTCATTGTAATGTACTAGATCATGTTTATGTTAGTTCATTGTAATGTACTAGATAATGTTTATGTTAGTTCATTGTAATGTACTAGATAATGTTTATGTTAGTTCATTGTAATGTACTAGATAATGTTTATGTTAGTTCATTGTAATGTACTAGATAATGTTTATGTTAGTTCATTGTAATGTACTAGATCATGTTTATGTTAGTTCATTGTAATGTACTAGATAATGTTTATGTTAGTTCATTGTAATGTACTAGATAATGTTTATGTTAGTTCATTGTAATGTACTAGATAATGTTTATGTTAGTTCATTGTAATGTACTAGATAATGTTTATGTCAGTTCATTGTAATGTACTAGATCATGTTTATGTTAGTTCATTGTTTATGTACTAGATAATGTTAATGTTAGTTCATTGTAATGTACTAGATAATGTTTATGTTAGTTCATTGTAATGTATTAGATAATGTTTATGTTTGTTCATTGTAATGTACTAGATAATGTTTATGTTAGTTCATTGTAATGTACTAGATAATGTTTATGTTAGTTCATTGTAATGTACTAGATAATGTTTATGTTAGTTCATTGTAATGTACTAGATAATGTTTATGTTAGTTCATTGTAATGTACTAGATAATGTTTATGTTAGTTCATTGTAATGTACTAGATAATGTTTATGTTAGTTCATTGTAATGTACTAGATAATGTTTATGTTAGTTCATTGTAATGTACTAGATAATGTTTATGTTAGTTCATTGTAATGTACTAGATAATGTTTATGTTAGTTCATTGTAATGTACTAGATAATGTTTATGTCAGTTCATTGTAATGTACTAGATCATGTTTATGTCAGTTCATTGTAATGTACTAGATCATGTTTATGTTAGTTCATTGTTTATGTATTAGATAATGTTTATGTTAGTTCATTGTAATGTACTAGATAATGTTTATGTTAGTTCATTGTAATGTACTAGATAATGTTTATGTTAGTTCATTGTAATGTACTAGATAATGTTTATGTTAGTTCATTGTAATGTACTAGATAATGTTTATGTTAGTTCATTGTAATGTACTAAATAAATTATTTTGACCAAGTGCTGATGTAAACAAATTTATCATAACTAACCCACCCTGTCTGTCTGTCTGTCTGTCTGTCACTCTGCCTGTATGTCTGTCTGTCTCTCTGCCTGTATGTCTGTCTGTCTCTTTGCCTGTCTGTCTGCTCCAGCCTTCTCTCCGGGTACAGGTCCGGGTACAGGTCACAGCAGTCTGTCCTGTCTGTCCCTGGTTGGTGAGGGTAAGTCTGGGTGTGATGACCAGGCCTTCACCGTCAACTCCATTCTGGATGGTAATGCCAAGTAAGGAGGCGAGCAGGAGCAAGAGATGAAGTAAGGAGGCGAGCAGGAGCAAGAGATGAAGTAAGGAGGCGAGCAGGAGCAAGAGATGAAGTAAGGAGGCGAGCAGGAGCAAGAGATGAAGTAAGGAGGCGAGCAGGAGCAAGAGATGAAGTAAGGAGGCGAACAGGAGCAAGAGATGAAGTAAGGAGGCGAACAGGAGCAAGAGGAGAAGTAAGGAGGCGAACAGGAGCAAGAGGAGAAGTAAGGAGGCGAGCAGGAGCAAGAGATGAATTAAGGAGGCGAGCAGGAGCAAGAGGAGAAGTAAGGAGGCGAGCAGGAGCAAGAGATGAATTAAGGAGGCGAACAGGAGCAAGAGATGAAGTAAGGAGGCGAGCAGGAGCAAGAGATGAAGTAAGGAGGCACTAGACGTCTGTTACTAGGCACTAGACGTCTGTTACTATGCACTAGATGTCTGTTACTAGGCACTAGATGTCTGTTACTAGGCACTAGATGTCTGTTACTAGGCACTAGATGTCTGTTACTAGGCACTAGATGTCTGTTACTAGGCACTAGATGTCTGTTACTAGGCACTAGATGTCTGTTACTAGGCACTATATGTCTGTTACTAGGCACTAGATGTCTGTTACTAGGCACTATATGTCTGTTACTAGGCACTAGATGTCTGTTACTAGGCACTAGATGTCTGTTACTAGGCACTATATGTCTGTTACTAGGCACTAGATGTCTGTTACTAGGCACTAGATGTCTGTTACTAGGCACTAGATGTCTGTTACTAGGCACTAGATGTCTGTTACTAGGCACTAGACGTCTGTTACTAGGCAGTAGATGTCTGTTACTAGGCACTAGATGTCTGTTACTAGGCACTAGATGTCTGTTACTAGGCACTAGATGTCTGTTACTAGGCACTAGATGTCTGTTACTAGGCACTAGATGTCTGTTACTAGGCACTAGATGTCTGTTACTAGGCACTAGATGTCTGTTACTAGGCACTAGATGTCTGTTACTAGGCACTAGATGTCTGTTACTAGGCACTATATGTCTGTTACTAGGCACTAGATGTCTGTTATGTCTGTTACTAGGCACTAGATGTTACTGTTGTCTGTTACTAGGCACTAGATGTAGGCACTATATGTCTGTTACTAGGCACTATATGTCTGTTACTAGGCACTAGATGTCTGTTACTAGGCACTATATGTCTGTTACTAGGCACTAGATGTCTGTTACTAGGCACTAGTCTGTTATGATGTCTGTTACTAGGCACTAGATGTCTGTTACTAGGCACTAGGCACTAGATGTCTGTTACTAGGCACTAGATGTCTGTTACTAGTACTGATACTACACTAGATGTCTGTTACTAGGCACTAGTCTGTTACTAGGCACTAGATGTCTGTTACTAGGCACTAGATGTCTGTTACTAGTACTGATACTACACTAGATGTCTGTTACTAGGCACTAGATGTCTGTTACTAGGCACTATATGTTGTTACTAGGCACTAGATGTCTGTTACTAGGCACTACTAGATGTCTGTTACTAGGCACTAGATGTCTGTTACTAGGCACTAGATGTCTGTTACTAGGCACTAGATGTCTGTTACTAGGCACTAGATGTCTGTTACTAGGCACTAGATGTCTGTTACTAGGCACTAGATGTCTGTTACTAGGCACTAGATGTCTGTTACTAGGCACTAGATGTCTGTTACTAGGCACTAGATGTCTGTTACTAGGCACTAGATGTCTGTTACTAGGCACTAGATGTCTGTTACTAGGCACTATATGTCTGTTACTAGGCACTAGATGTCTGTTACTAGGCACTAGATGTCTGTTACTAGGCACTAGATGTCTGTTACTACACTAGATGTCTGTTACTAGGCACTAGATGTCTGTTACTAGGCACTAGATGTCTGTTACTAGGCACTAGATGTCTGTTACTAGGCACTAGATGTCTGTTACTAGGCACTAGATCTGTTACTGTTACTAGGCACTAGATGTCTGTTACTAGGCACTAGATGTCTGTTACTAGGCACTAGATGTCTGTTACTAGGCACTAGATGTCTGTTACTAGGCACTAGATGCACTAGGCATGTCTGTTACTAGGCACTAGATGTCTGTTACTAGGCACTAGGCATGTCTGTTACTAGGCACTAGATGTCTGTTACTAGGCACTAGGCACTAGATGTCTGTTACTAGGCACTATATGTCTGTTACTAGGCACTAGATGTCTGTTACTAGGCACTAGATGTCTGTTACTAGGCACTAGATGTCTGTTACTAGGCACTAGATGTCTGTTACTAGGCACTAGATGTCTGTTACTAGGCACTAGATGTCTGTTACTAGGCACTAGATGTCTGTTACTAGGCACTAGATGTCTGTTACTAGGCACTAGATGTCTGTTACTAGGCACTAGATGTCTGTTACTAGAATTGCTACTACACTAGATGTCTGTTACTAGGCACTAGATGTCTGTTACTAGGCACTAGATGTCTGTTACTAGGCACTAGATGTCTGTTACTAGGCACTAGTCTGTTACTAGGCACTAGATGTCTGTTACTAGGCACTAGATGTCTGTTACTAGGCACTGTTAGACTAGTCTGTTACTAGGCACTAGATGTCTGTTACTAGGCACTAGATGTCTGTTACTAGGCACTAGATGTCTGTTACTAGGCATGTCTGTTACTAGGCACTAGATGTCTGTTACTAGGCACTAGATGTCTGTTACTAGGCACTAGATGTCTGTTACTAGGCACTAGATGTCTGTTACTAGGCACTTACTAGGCACTAGATGTCTGTTACTAGGCACTAGATGTCTGTTACTAGGCACTAGATGTCTGTTACTAGGCACTAGACTAGGCACTAGTCTGTTACTAGGCACTAGATGTCTGTTACTAGGCACTAGATGTCTGTTACTAGGCACTAGATGTCTGTTACTAGGCACTAGATGTCTGTTACTAGGCACTAGATGTCTGTTACTAGGCACTAGATGTCTGTTACTAGGCACTATGTTACTAGGCACTAGTCTGTTACTAGGCACTAGATGTCTGTTACTAGGCACTATATGTCTGTTACTAGGCACTAGATGTCTGTTACTAGGCACTAGATGTCTGTTACTAGGCACTAGATGTCTGTTACTAGGCACTAGATGTCTGTTACTAGGCACTAGATGTCTGTTACTAGGCACTAGATGTCTGTTACTAGGCACGTAACAGCTATTTTCACAATTATTGTTGAAATGTACTATTTTTGTTTCTGTAGAACGTTCTTCCAATGTTGTCAGGGAAATATTTGAAGTGTGTTATATTTTTTTCATGTTTTAAGTTGTAGAACCTCAAAGAACTTGTAAAAATATACATCTAAACCCAGATATGCAAAAAAGCATCTTGTTATGTTGTCGTCTCTAGAGAAAATAGATTTAACCAAATGGCTAAATACAATTTATCTTAGGATAGACATTATGCCAAGGAGTTGGTGGACAACACAGGTTAAATCATGTTTCCACCCAGGATGTGATGTCACACAGCGTTACATAACCACGCATCATTTCCTGTGCTGTGATTGGTACGTTCATAATGCGACAACCGTCTGATTGGTCCGTTCATAATGCGACAACCGTCTGATTGGTCGGTTATTATGTTCCAATTGTTATGTTCATATTATGATGATTCTTTTTATTGAAGGTCCCCAAACATGTAACTTTCCTTTAGTTAATTACTAACTGGATTTAATTCTAGTTAACATCATTTTAATGTGTTACAATAGCAAACACAGATTTATTGATAATTTTCGATATAGATTTGTTAGATTTTTCAGATTGGTTTGAACCTTTTTCCCATATCACCTGGAATATAATCCTAAATAAATCTCCTTTTAGCTTCACTTCCTTGCAAATCAGCTCACAAGTTGTATTAATTATGATTAACTGTGTTCAAAAAGCTGTTTAAAACATCAATAAACCTGCAGTTGTTGACATGTCTGCCTTCAGTCTGTGAGTGTGACAGAATAACCAACCTTATAGATGACTAGCCAGCAGAGCTTGAAGGTGGGAGTTTTCCTGGATCGCTCTGAGGAGAGTCTCCCACCGTCGCCCCACGGAGCAGTTGGGACGGTTTAAGCCGGAGACACCTGAGGAGGAGTACGAGCGTTACCGTGCTTATTTCGGGTACAGTGAGTCAGAGCTTGCCCCTGCCTACCGCTCCAGGAGTTCCAGGAGGAGTGGCCCATTCGCTGGAGCTTCTGGAGGAGTTGTTCTCTGTGCCGGCCACCTTTGTGCAGGCCATTCTCTGTGCCGGCCACCTTTGTGCAGGCCATTCTCTGTGCCGGCCACCTTTGTGCAGGCCATTCTCTGTGCCGGCCACCTTTGTGCAGGCCATTCTCTGTGCCGGCCACCTTTGTGCAGGCCATTCTCTGTGCCGGCCACCTTTGTGCAGGCCATTCTCTGTGCCGGCCACCTTTGTGCAGGCCATTCTCTGTGCCGGACACCTTTGTGCAGACCATTCTCTGTGCCGGCCACCTTTGTGCAGGCCATTCTCTGTGCCGGCCACCTTTGTGCAGGCCATTCTCTGTGCCGGCCACCTTTGTGCAGGCCATTTTCTGTGCCGGCCACCTTTGTGCAGGCCATTCTCTGTGCCGGCCCCGCCAAAACTGGACTCGTCTATGCCCGAAAAAGGCGGGAACCACTGGCCCGGGCCTCCAAACAGTATCAATGAGTCCACGGTTCCATGCCTGCCCTCCCGTCTTTTCTGTTGTAAAATTTTCCTGACATGTCTGGGAGCCAGGCCTTTGGGGGGGGATTTCACAAGTAGTGAGGGTTTGGTTTCCACATGGGACTGTGAGTGGGGAACACACCTTTAGTTTCCATTTGGGTTTGTTTACTTTCTGAGCACCGCTGTTAGTGGTTAGCATTAGCAGGGCGATACGTTGGGCTTTTTTAAGTTTTCTAGTAGTTGGTCACTGGAATTAGCATTATTTCAATGTCATGTTTCATGTTGTAGGTGAGGTTTTGATGTCGCTGTATTTGATGTTGTAGTAAGTCATTTTATATGAGCAACTTTATTTTCATTACAGTAAATATATTTTGCCGTTCGTTGTATGTTTTTTTTATTGAAGGAACCATGAACGAGGATTTACATTCTCGTTTTGTTGTCTTTACTAAACCATTAGAGTTCATGACAGACTTATCTATACTATTAATTCTCAGTCTGTGAGTCTTATCTATACTATTAATTCTCAGTCTGTGAGTCTTATCTATACTATTAATTCTCAGTCTGTGAGTCTTATCTATACTATTAATTCTCAGTCTGTGAGTCTTATCTATACTATTTATTCTCTGTGAGTCTTATCTATACTATTTATTCTCAGTCTGTGAGTCTTATCTATACTATTTATTCTCTGTCTGTGAGTATTATCTATACTATTTATTCTCTGTGAGTCTTATCTATACTATTTATTCTCTGTGAGTCTTATCTATACTATTTATTTTCTGTGAGTCTTATCTATACTATTTATTTTCTGTGAGTCTTATCTATACTATTTATTTTCTGTGAGTCTTATCTATACTATTTATTTTCTGTGAGTCTTATCTATACTATTTATTTTCTGTGAGTCTTATCTATACTATTTATTCTCAGTCTGTGAGTCTTATCTATACTATTAATTCTCAGTCTGTGAGTCTTATCTATACTATTTATTCTCAGTCTGTGAGTCTTATCTATACTATTTATTCTCAGTCTGTGAGTCTTATCTATACTATTAATTCTCAGTCTGTGAGTCTTATCTATACTATTAATTCTCAGTCTGTGAGTCTTATCTATACTATTTATTCTCTGTGAGTCTTATCTATACTATTAATTCTCAGTCTGTGAATCTTATCTATACTATTTATTCTCAGTCTGTGAGTCTTATCTATACTATTTATTCTCTGTGAGTCTTATCTATACTATTTATTCTCAGTCTGTGAGTCTTATCTATACTATTTATTCTCTGTGAGTCTTATCTATACTATTTATTCTCAGTCTGTGAGTCTTATCTATACTATTTATTCTCAGTCTGTGAGTCTTATCTATACTATTTATTCTCACTTCACTGATGAAAAGCGCTGAAGTCTGTGAGTCAATTAGACAAGAAGGAACAAACGACTCACCTAAATGAATCAGTTCGTATTGTTTACTCTGCACTGTTCCTCTGGGTTTCAGCCTTTTTTGGCTTGTTGTGTTTATTTGTGCTTCTTTTTTTCTTTTAATAAAACAACAACAAATGTAATTTGAAATCTTGGAGGTTGATGTAGCTACAAGTTGTAAAGCAATAAAATATTTATTGATGACAGAATTTAAATGGGATTGTGTGTATAGGGAAGCACGATTATAAAAGAGAAAAAGAGAATTACTTGTATTTATTTATATTTTTAGCCAGGCTCTTTGAAACCATTCATTTGATTCTGTCTGCTGTCTGTTGTTATCAATAACAACACCATCTTGTCCTTTATTAAATGCACTTACTCTTAATTTCACCCACCAGTGGTTTTACAGAGAATAATGTGGAGTTACCTATATGGCTTTGACATTATAAATCACCTCTCCTGGCCGGATCGTACAGCATTATCGATTGATCCTGATATATCACTGAAATTTACTGTCACTTCTGTTTTCAATTAAAGATACAATCAGTCTGATAATGACTTAATTTGATTTTACAGGAGATTGAGTTTTATTGTCTACTGCTTTATGACTTTAGTTAAGGAAAGCCATTTTATCATGTGTGTCAGCTGAGCTGAGGCCATGGTCCGGAATGTTGAGGGGGGGCGGAGTGATGGGGGGCGGTTTGATGAGGGAGGGGGCGGAGTTATGAGGGATGGGTCGGGGTGATGAGGGGGGCGGAGTGTTTAGGAAAGAGGCGGGTCGAGAGGCTTGTCCTTTTGTTACTGCTCTCCCCCTCCAAACCGGTACACTGACGTCAGGGGAGAAGGTGTCAGAGGATTTGTTTTCCTTGAGCTGCGGCTGGGACCATCCATCATGCCCCACCACTCGTTGATACGCTGTGATAGATAAAATAATACCTTCTCAGCCCACCGGGTGTAGAGTTATGGTGGCATCCTGCAGAGCACATTGGAAGTTTACTGGGTAATCGGCTGGAAGAGTGCAGCTTTGGGTTGGAAGAGAAAAGAAACGGACCACTGTATTTGTTTTATATTGTGTGTGGACATTTAAAGCCGCAGTCTGGTAGATTTACAGTCATGATATATGGAATATGGGGAAACCTTTTTATCAGTGTTTAGATAAATATGGTAAAGCAGCATTTCACCTTTGGTCATTGTGCCCTTGAGCAAGGCTCCAAACCCGTAAATACTATACCCTGGCTTCCAACTCTATTTCTCCCCCTTGATCCCGGTTCCATCTATTCCCTCCAGTCTCTACACGTCTCCCTCCACCTATCTCCTCCAGTCTCTACACGTCTCCCTCCACCTATCTCCTCCAGTCTCTCTTCACGTCTCCCTCCACCTATCTCCTCCAGTCTCTCTACACGTCTCCCTCCACCTATCTCCTCCAGTCTCTATCTCCTCCACCTATCTCCTCCAGTCTCTCGTCTCCCTCCACCTATCTTCTCCAGTCTTTCTCTACGTCTCCCTCCACCTATCTCCTCCAGTCTCTCTACACGTCTCCCTCCACCTATCTCCTCCAGTCTCTCTACACGTCTCCCTCCACCTATCTCCTCCAGTCTCTCTACACGTCTCCCTCCACCTATCTCCTCCAGTCTCTCTACACGTCTCCCTCCACCTATCTCCTCCAGTCTCTCTACACGTCTCCCTCCACCTATCTCCTCCAGTCTCTCTACACATCTCCCTCCACCTATCTCCTCCAGTCTCCTCCACCTATCTCCTCCAGTCTCTCTACACATCTCCCTCCACCTATCTCCTCCAGTCTCTCTACGTCTCCCTCCACCTATCTCCTCCAGTCTCCTACGTCTCCACCTATCTCCTCCAGTCTCTACACGTCTCCCTCCACCTATCTCCTCCAGTCTCTCTCGTCTCCCTCCACCTATCTCCTCCAGTCTCTCTCGTCTCCACCTATCTCCTCCAGTCTCTCTACACGTCTCCCTCCACCGATCTCCAGTCTCTACACGTCTCCCTCCACCTATCTCCTCCAGTCTCTCTACACGTCTCCCTCCACCTATCCTCCAGTCTCTCTACACGTCTCCCTCCACCTATCTCCTCCAGTCTCTTCACGTCTCCCTCCACCTATCTCCTCCAGTCTCTCTACACGTCTCCCTCCACCTATCTCCTCCAGTCTCTTCACGTCTCCCTCCACCTATCTCCTCCAGTCTCTCTACACGTCTCCCTCCACCTATCTCCTCCAGTCTCTTCACGTCTCCCTCCACCTATCTCCTCCAGTCTCTCTACACGTCTCCCTCCACCTATCTCCTCCAGTCTCTTCACGTCTCCCTCCACCTATCTCCTCCAGTCTCTCTACACGTCTCCCTCCACCTATCTCCTCCAGTCTCTTCACGTCTCCCTCCACCTATCTCCTCCAGTCTCTCTACACGTCTCCCTCCACCTATCTCCTCCAGTCTCTTCACGTCTCCCTCCACCTATCTCCTCCAGTCTCTCTACACGTCTCCCTCCACCTATCTCCTCCAGTCTCTCTACGTCTCCCTCCACCTATCTCCTCCAGTCTCTCTACACGTCTCCCTCCACCGATCTCCTCCAGTCTCTACACGTCTCCCTCCACCTATCTCCTCCAGTGTCTCTACACGTCTCCCTCCACCTATCTCCTCCAGTCTCTCTACACGTCTCCCTCCACCTATCTCCTCCAGTCTCTTCACGTCTCCCTCCACCTATCTCCTCCAGTCTCTTCACGTCTCCCTCCACCTATCTCCTCCAGTCTCTTCACGTCTCCCTCCACCTATCTCCTCCAGTCTCTCTAAACGTCTCCCTCCACCTATCTCCTCCAGTCTCTTCACGTCTCCCTCCACCTATCTCCTCCAGTCTCTCTTTACTTCTCTCCACCACCATATCCCTCCTCCATGGAGTCTGCCAAACCAAATAAAGTGCTGCAGGTCTTCATATGTGCCATATTTACAGGCTCCTGGTTCAGTTGATCTGGTTTTAATGTGAATTAGTGTGATTACAACTTGTTTATAGTTTCCATAACAACGTGGAGGGGAGGGTTTGTCTGCTGTCTTTTAGTTGGTCTGATGTGCCGCTCTTACAATAATGATTATAATATGATTATGTGTACTATATCGCATATCTTGTCAGGCTCATTTACATCTCATTAAATCTGTGTTGTGAGTGCTGACTGTTGGCATTTTGCACTCATTACAATAGCCAATACTATTAATACATGAATGGTAGTTAAAACTATATGCAAGCATTGATAATATACTATATTCACAAATAATTGTATATACTGTTTCGATATTAGGAATAGCCTATAATATTAATACATGCATAATAGACATTACTATTCTTTTTAAATTATAATTGTATAATATTTCAGTATGTTTTGTATGTCTCTGTTTAAAGAACAGCCATGACTCAAAACTTTAAACCTACTGGATCTTGGTGAGAGAAAATAGAAAGAACCCAATACTGGGTCCAGCCTGTATTCAGTTAAACACAAAGGTTCAGACTGGGTCCAGCCTGTATTCAGTTTAACGGTGGTTCAGACTGGGTCCAGCCTGTATTCAGTTTAACAGTGGTTCAGACTGGGTCCAGCCTGTATTCAGTTTAACAGTGGTTCAGACTGGGTCCAGCCTGTATTCAGTTTAACGGTGGTTCAGACTGGGTCCAGCCTGTATTCAGTTAAACACAGTGGTTCAGACTGGGTCCAGCCTGTATTCAGTTTAACGGTGGTTTCAGACTGGGTCCAGCCTGTATTCAGTTTAACGGTGGTTCAGACTGGGTCCAGCATGTATTCAGTTAAACACAGTGGTTCAGACTGGGTCCAGCCTGTATTCAGTTTAACGGTGGTTCAGACTGGGTCCAGCCTGTATTCAGTTTATCAGTGGTTCAGACTGGCTCCAGCCTGTATTCAGTTTAACGGTGGTTCAGACTGGGTCCAGCCTGTATTCAGTTTAACGGTGGTTCAGACTGGGTCCAGCCTGTATTCAGTTAAACACAGTGGTTCAGACTGGGTCAAGCCTGTATTCAGTTTAACGGTGGTTCAGACTGGGTCCAGCCTGTATTCAGTTTAACGGTGGTTCAGACTGGGTCCAGCCTGTATTCAGTTAAACACAGTGGTTCAGACTGGGTCCAGCCTGTATTCAGTTTAACGGTGGTTCAGACTGGGTCCAGCCTGTATTCAGTTAAACACAGTGGTTCAGACTGGGTCAAGCCTGTATTCAGTTTAACGGTGGTTCAGACTGGGTCCAGCCTGTATTCAGTTTAACGGTGGTTCAGACTGGGTCCAGCCTGTATTCAGTTAAACACAGTGGTTCAGACTGGGTCCAGCCTGTATTCAGTTTAACGGTGGTTCAGACTGGGTCCAGCCTGTATTCAGTTTAACAGTGGTTCAGACTGGGTCCAGCCTGTATTCAGTTTAACGGTGGTTCAGACTGGGTCCAGCCTGTATTCAGTTTAACGGTGGTTCAGACTGGGTCCAGCCTGTATTCAGTTTAACGGTGGTTCAGACTGTCCAGCCTGTATTCAGACTTCAGACTGGGTCCAGCCTGTATTCAGTTTAACGGTGGTTCAGACTGGGTCCAGCCTGTATTCAGTTTAACGGTGGTTCAGACTGGGTCCAGCCTGTATTCAGTTTAACAGTGGTTCAGACTGGGTCCAGCCTGTATTCAGTTTAACGGTGGTTCAGACTGGGTCCAGCCTGTATTCAGTTTAACGGTTGTTCAGACTGGGTCCAGCCTGTATTCAGTTTAACGGTGGTTCAGACTGGGTCCAGCCTGTATTCAGTTTAACGGTGGTTCAGACTGGGTCCAGCCTGTATGCTGTCTCTAGCTGTATCCCATTTAGCCCCGACCCAGGTGGTTATTATGGAGATACATATTACCAGTTAATGTAATTCTTCTGACTCGTGATGGGAGGAGTGCAGTGACAGGAGGAGGTGCTGTTGGTGAAGTAGGGGTGGGTGAGTGATGGCTGAACATCTGTCAGTTGAAAAGTCCAGCTAGTCATCACCTCCTCAAGGGAAGATCAGGATTAGATACATCCAGCTAAACAACCTTCACAGTGTCTGCCTGCTTAATTTACTCTGTTCCTCCTACAATAAAGCAAAGCAGCGTTTCCTTCCCAACTATGATATTTACCTGCAAAATGATGTTACATTTCAAGGGTTGTTTGCGAATTGGAGGGTTTTCACTAAACCTACCAGGGTATTCTTTACTATTAGCATGGATACACAGTTCTAGATTTATTTCAGTTCTAAACGGACAGAACTCTATTAACATGAAACTTTTAAATTGATTACGCAGATCGTTAATGCAATTTTACCACATAAATACTTAATATATTGACTTAATTAGTATTGTTTAGGGTTATTTAATCATGTTTCCAGATGTAGTTATGGGCGGATAACTCCTTAATTCACATGTCAGTTTGAATAGATTTCTTGAATTGACAAGGTTTTAAGAAATGATGCCGTTTTTAACTTCCATTTCTACAAGCTAAAATAATGTTTTTGTTTAATGGTGTGTTTGATGTAAATTAATGTAGGCCTAATAGAAAATTCTACACTTTAAACTGTTTTGTCGACAGATTTAGCCTATGTTGTTTATTGAACTGGATGTGATCTGTGTCCGTAATATCGACCATATGATAATATTTAGGCTATGTGTTGATTTTGTCTAGAATAATAGTTAACAAAAACATGTAAATGAGTTATATAAATGTGTTTTGCAATTGTTTATTATGTGAGCCTCCTATAATGACAGTCCTGATATCTGTATTATCTTGAACCAGCTGGTATTAAACAGTTTGGTGAACTCGACTTGATGTAAAACTGCAGGGTATAAATGTCATCTGTTCTTGCTCTAATTTGTCGTTTTTACCGCATTGTCTTCACATTTGAAATAATATTGAAAGACACAATCTTTGTATTCTTGTAAAACTATTTTGAAATAAAGGCTATGTGATTATCGTATAAAATGTACTTCGGGCAATATGGTCATGATTACATTCTCTGCCCTAAACTAAAAGTATAATTCGATAGATGGAAAAATATACGTTTAAGACAACACAAATATTGACCAATTATGGTTTAAATAGGCCTATTTTGACCGGACTTTTCAGAATTTAATGAAACTATAAGGACAAGTAACGTGGGGTATATACTAGGACGAATACAGAATGTGTTTGTATTTATTCTGATGATTATTCTGAAATCCTCAATAACTTATTGTGAAGCTCCTGTTCCGATGTATCCTTCACCTTGAGGTTCTCCTAGTAATTAAAATCTTAATATCCCTCCAGACAGGCTCCGTGTGGTGAATGGACCCGGACCCCGTTCACACAGACCCGCGCCGATGAGCCCATTATGTGCATGAATAAACATTTTTACAGCCAGAAATGGGGCACCGGGGTGTCGGGTGTTGTATTTATATTCTGGGTCTCTGGGACTCAATGAGACACGGGGGTGTCGGGTGTTGTATTTATATTCTGGGTTTCTGGGACTCAATGAGACACGGGGGTGTCGGGTGTTGTATTTATATTCTGGGTCTCTGGGACTCAATGAGACACGGGGGTGTCGGGTGTTGTATTTATATTCTGGGTTTCTGGGACTCAATGAGACACGGGGGTGTCGGGTGTTGTATTTATATTCTGGGTCTCTGGGACTCAATGAGACACGGGGGTGTCGGGTGTTGTATTTATATTCTGGGTCTCTGGGACTCAATGAGACACGGGGGTGTCGGGTGTTGTATTTATATTCTGGGTTTCTGGGACTCAATGAGACACGGGGGTGTCGGGTGTTGTATTTATATTCTGGGTTTCTGGGACTCAATGAGACACGGGGTGTCGGGTGTTGTATTTATATTCTGGGTTTCTGGGATGAGACATGGGGGTGTCGGGTGTTGTGTTTTTATTCTGGGCCTTTGTAATCCAGGGCACAGGGTGCTCATCAGATCAGCAGCCTAAACAGAGAGGGATTTTAATACCCAATTAAGTCCATATTGCCCTGAGTGTGTTAAATGGTGAGAATGCATGTGGACGGTCTATTGCAGAAGCTGTGAATTCATTAAATATAATTTAACACAGAACAGAAAACTGGCGAAATAGCTCAAAAGCAACGCAGATATCGGCCGTATCGATTTGAGACTTTTAGACCAAACTCGTTTTAAAAAATAAAGTTCTACTTAATTAATTAAAGGCTTATCGACACCTGAAACATATCTGGGCTAAAAAACTTCGTATATTTCCATGAATCGATGAAAAAGGTGTTATTGGTTATAACTGTTAGGAACTATAATTGTGATAATCTACGTTTTTAAAAAGTAGTTTGCTTCATCCTCTATGATGTTAAATGCATTATCAATCATTCGTAATTATATACTGTTTTACAATCGAAAAATACATCTCTATGGCAAATGTATATGCATGGTTGCGGTAGTCTACATTTATTTTAAATGGGCATATTCTTTTAAAATAATAGTACATTTATATGCATGGTTGCGGTAGTCTACATTTATTTTAAATGGGCATATTCTTTTAAAATAATAGCACATTTATATGCATGGTTGCGGTAGTCTACATTTATTTTAAATGGGCATATTCTGTTAACATAATAGCACATTTATATGCATGGTAGTCTACATTTATTTTAAATGGGCATATTCTTTTAACATAATAGTCACATTGTTCTGGTTTTAGAGACACAACCATATTGTTATCAGCCATGCGACAATATTGCCTGTTTTCACGACAGCAAAGTGTCTCCGGGTTTCTCCACTGTAACACTGTATTGCTCCTATTAAATATTGCTCATTCTAGCAGGTCTCCTTCTGATTTATTAACTCCACTTTTTATTCGCCCATGCGAGTAACCGCTTAAACGTTTAATTAAGAGTCTATCCGTTTCATTGTCCCGCTTAGAGTTATGTTGGTAGAACCTCTCTGGTGGTAGAACCTCTCTGGTGGTAGAACCTCTCTGGTGGTAGAACCTCCCGGCCTCCCGGGATTCGCTGACTGGGTGCCAGTGATGCGTGAGAAACTATTTAGTTACTGGCTTCCGTGACTGCGTGTCAGATGGGGGTGGCTGCATGAGTGTCTCTACCGGCAGAAGCCAGGAGTGATAGAGGTGGATTCTCCCATCATGCACACAGACTGGCGGATTGACTGACTGCGTGTAACGAAGAGCAACTTGACCTGATCTCTTGACTTTAGTATTGCCTGCCTGTCCAGGGCCGAGGCTCACACACACTTTTCAAATGCACTGGGGCCACCAGAACTTTAGGGAGGGAAATATCAGGTCGGTGCGTGACTGGTAGACTGACTGGTAGACTGACTGGTAGACTGACTGGCAGACTGACTGGTAGACTGACTGGCAGACTGACTGGCAGACTGACTGGTAGACTGACTGGCAGACCGACGGTTTGATACATGAATGGTTACGGTTCGCCCTACCTGTACATGGGGGGCCCGGTTACACAGCCCCGTGCGCCTCTCCAGAGGACCCCAAAGTGCGCGCGGTGTAGGAACCATGGGGTTCTATCTTGGCTGAAAGGTCATAAGCGGTACTGTCGTTTCAAGGACTGCACCTGTGAAAAATGCATCCTGATTATCGAAAGACAGCGAGTCATGGCGGCACAAGTCGCACTTCGCAGACAGCAGGCCAACGAAAGTCTGGAGAGCCTCATCCCGGAGTCTCTGAGAGCTCTGCCCGGGATCAGTGTGCCCGGACACGCGGAAGGGAACCCAGGCCCTCCGTCACATTCTGGAGATTTGGAGATCAGATGGACCTCGGAACAAACCGTCAACACTCATGGTAAGATGAAGATCACTATCATAATACAATTATTACTAATAATGATTCACTATTTACATCCTTATTATGTCTTTAATTCATTCAAAATATTATGAAATTGTATTAGCAATACATTTTTATGAAATCCATGTTTTATATATTTTAGGTGAAAATAAACTGTAACAATGTCCTAGATATTAGGCTATTTGTTGCACAGTCTTATATATAATTGAGAGTGCAATTACTGTCCCAATTATTAGATATTCAGCAACTGGATGAACAAACAGCAAGCCTCAAAATATGAAGCCAGATACTGTTTCATGTGTGGAGTTTCAGAAAATGTTTGTAGGTCGTCAGTCTGGTTGAAAATAGAGACAGGCTTTATTGTAACCCATTGAAACCAAAAGATGTCGCATTTAACGCATTTCTGTATATAAAATATAACACAGTAGGTAGGTTAGATGATGATAGTTTTTGTAAATAAATAAAAATCACATATACACAATAACCTCTGCTAAACCAGACTTTTAAATGTTAAATTCCAGCTTTTTAGAGTCTGGAGAGAATTTAAATGTTTTTTAAACTAAATAGTTAATGTATACAAATCTAGAGTATTACAAATACGGAACATTTCCAGCCATTTATTTCCATACATTTTCAAATTGAATTCAATAATATATTTATCTACCAATTAATATGAAATAAAGTTGAAACAAATAAATTGTTTATGAATATTTAGAAATAATTCCCCTGAATAGACATATTTAATTCTTGTTGTATTGGTTACTTTTAATGACTAGATAATTGCATGCTGCACAATTATTCAACATTTAAAATTAGTTCAGACTTGTCTTTTTGTCTTTTACACTTCTTAAACCGAACAGCTTTATGTCTTGGATTTTTAACATCACATTGGGATAAATATATTTTCATCGTTGTATCTAATAATATCAAGGACCCTTTTACTTTTTATTTAAATGGATTGTAGACATGTTGTTTGAGAACAGTGAAATATTTATAGAACCTGGGAACACAGAGAATGAGGGTCCATTTGAATGTGACTGATGAAACAGTGTCATTAGAAACATTCCAGAACTCCACATTCCAGAACTCCACATTCCAGAACTCCACACTGGACAGTTCCAATCAACTGCAATCGCCATCATTCCTGCACATGTTCAAGTCTTAATGAAATGTTACCAAGCAACAGCCAATCGGTTAACAAAATGTGGTCAAAGACCATGGAAGAGAGATAATTCACTGACTCACACTTAGACACACTCAGCACTTTCTGCTAACAGCTTTGCACAGAAAAGAGAAAATAAATTGCAGAGTTGTGGACAAGTTGATAGACAGTGTTGTGGTCCAATTGATAGACAGTGTTGTGGTCCAATTGATAGACAGTGTTGTGGTCCAGTTGATAGACAGTATTGTGGTCCAGTTGATAGACAGTGTTGTGGTCCAGTTGATAGAGAGTGTTGTGGTCCAATTGATAGACAATGTGGTGGTCCAGTTGATAGACAGTGTTGTGGTGATAGACAGTGTTGTGGTCCAGTTGATAGACAGTGTTGTGGTCCAGTTGATAGGCAGTGTTGTGGTCCAGTTGATAGACAGTGTTGTGGTCCAGTTGATAGACAGTATTGTGGTCCAGTTGATAGACAGTGTTGTGGTCCAGTTGATAGACAGTGTTGTGGTCCAATTGATAGACAATGTGGTGGTCCAGTTGATAGACAGTGTTGTGGTGATAGACAGTGTTGTGGTCCAGTTGATAGACAGTGTTGTGGTCCAGTTGATAGACAGTGTTGTGGTGATAGACAGTGTTGTGGTCCAGTTGATAGGCATTGTTGTGGTCCAGTTGATAGACAGTGTTGTGGTCCAGTTGATAGACAGTGTTGTGGTCCAGTTGATAAACAGTGTTGTGGTGATAGACAGTGTTGTGGTCCAGTTGATAGGCAGTGTTGTGGTCCAGTTGATAGACAGTGTTGTGGTGATAGAGAGTGTTGTAGTCCAGTTGATAGACAGTGTTGTGGTCCAGTTGATAGACAGTGTTGTGGTGATAGACAGTGTTGTGGTCCAGTTGATAGGCAGTGTTGTGGTCCAGTTGATAGGCAGTGTTGTGGTCCAGTTGATAGACAGTGTTGTGGTCCAGTTGATAGACAGTGTTGTGGCCCAGTTGATAGACAGTGTTGTGGTCCAATTGATAGACAGTGTTGTGGTCCAGTTGATAGACAGTGTTGTGGTCCAGTTGATAGACAGTGTTGTGGTCCAGTTGATAGACAGTGTTGTGGTCCAGTTGATAGACAGTGTTGTGGTCCAGTTGATAGACAGTGTTGTGGTCCAGTACTAGACCTCTGTTGCAATCCTAATCTAGAAGGTTAAGCACTCTGTCTGAGGCCAGATACATAAGGTTGGAACCTGAGCTCCATTTAGGAGAAGCAAAGGGTTGGAACCTGAGCTCCATTTAGGAGAACCAAAGAGTTGGAACCTGAGCTCCATTTAGGAGAACCAAAGGGTGGGAACCTGAGCTCCATTTAGGAGAACCAAAGGGTTGGAACCTGAGCTCCATTTAGGAGAACCAAAGGGTTGGAACCTGAGCTCCATTTAGGAGAACCAAAGGGTTGGAACCTGAGCTCCATTTAGGAGAACCAAAGGGTTGGAACCTGAGCTCCATTTAGGAGAACCAAAGGGTTGGACCATGGGAACATGGAATCCACTAGGTGGAGAACCATATTGACACATCTTCAGTATTCGTAGGCTGCCATTTATGACAATGATTGTGTTTCCA
Organism: Dallia pectoralis; assembly: GCA_029465975.1. Lineage (NCBI taxonomy): Eukaryota > Metazoa > Chordata > Actinopteri > Esociformes > Umbridae > Dallia > Dallia pectoralis. Next base: position 306,493 of record CM055737.1, on the reverse strand, counting down.
GTTTTTTTTTCTGTTGTGTTTTTTTGTGTCCAGACTTTATGCTTTATTTGTAACGTAAATCTAGCTGAGGCTGTGTGTTTCTCTGCTCTTTGTCCAGACCTAAGTGAGGATGCGTCAGGAGATCAGTCTGGAGGAGACAATGGGAGCAGCAGTGAGAAGGAGCAGGACCCTAGCAGCTCTCCTGAGGTCTCTAAACCTTCCTGCTACACTCCTGAACTCCCAGACACACCCACCCAGGCTGAGGAGCTACGCTATAGCCTCCCCATGTCACTCCCCCTGACCCTCCCCAAAACCTGCAGTCCTGAAACAGAGTCCAAGGCAGACAGCTCCCCTAAGGGTTACCCTGGGGCAGGGAACAGCTCCCCTAAGGGATACCCAGGAGCAGGTGACAGGGCTGTGGGAGGGGGACTACAGGGGGACCACAGCCTTGTCATGGAGGGCCTGTCAGGGTCTCTCTCCTTCCCTTTTAATTTGCGAGGGAACCGGCCACCCCTGGAGGTTCTGAAGAAGATTTTTCCAACCCACAAGCCCCCTGTGTTGGACTTGATTCTGCGGGGATGTGGAGGGGACCTGGTGGGGGCAATCGAGGTGCTCCTGTCCAGTCGCTCCCAAGAGGTTAGGGGTGGTCATCACCCCCACAGCCAGGACCCCCACCATGATACTCTGGTCCTGCCCACTAACGGCCACCTCCTGGACCCCCCTGGGCTTCCCTTGAGCTCCTACCACCCTCTGGGCTCCTCCACCAAGTGGTCTGTGGGCTCTGCTTTCAGGGTGCCTGAATCCCTGCGCTTTTCGTCTGACTCGTCGTCTGGCTCTCTAGCGATGCACCCTGGCCCATTCCCCCAGCCACCCCGATATCCCCTGATGCTGAGGAACTCTCTGACCCGCGGTGCCCAGGCCGGCCCGTTCTGCAATGACGTCACGTTGTGGAACACCATGACACTTCAACAGCAGTACCAGCTCAGATCGGCCCAGTACGTCTCTCCCTTCACCTCCACCTCCGCTGGCGTCTTCCAACGTTCTCCACTCCTCTCCGCCTCCTCTCCACTCCTCTCCTCTGCCTCCTCTCCACTCCTCTCCTCTGCCTCATCTCCGCTACTCTCTTCCTCTTCTCCGCTCCTCTCCTCTTCCTCCTCCCGCTCCCAAGAGGAGCACCGGCTGGCCCAGTTGGAGGAGGGTTCTCACCATGGCACCAAACAGACCCTCTTCACACCTGATGAGGACTATGAGGACCGCTCTGACTCCTCCGACTCACGAATCCTCAACTCCTCCACTTAAACCAGTGAACCAATAAACCAGTGAACCAGTGAACCAGTGAACCAGTGAACCATTGAACCAGTGAACCAGTGAACCAGTGAACCAGTGAACCAGTGATCCAGTGATCCAGTGATCCAGTGAACCAGTGAATCAATAAACCAGTGAACCAGTGATCCAATGAACCCGTGAACCAGTGAACCAGTGAACCAGTGAACCAGTGAACCGGTGAACCGGTAAATCAGTGATAGGTGAACCAGTGAACCAGTGAACCAGTGATCCAATGAACCAATGAACCAATGAACCAATGAACCAATGAACCAATGAACCAATGAACCATTGAACCAATGAACCAATGAACCAATGAACCAGTGATCCAATTAACCAGTGAACCAGTGAACTAGTGAACTAGTGAACTAGTGAACCAGTGAACCGATGAACCAAATTAGTCACATGAACTAATGAAACAGCTGAACTGACAGAAGTTTAATGATGCCGTTTCTCTAAACCAAACAACCAGTGGAAGCACCAAAAAATTTGAATGAATGTGGAATGTGAATCCAAGAACGGGTATAGAGATTAATGATTGTGGAACTTTGTTTTGCGCTGCCATCTGGAAATGTCTCTCAATGTTAGTATGCAACATTATCTAGATACAGGTTATTTGACTGAATGTGAGGCTATAACTTTATCTTTGCACAGTTAACTCATTGTTATATACAGTATAAAGGTCATGTAGCTGAATGTTAGATCTTACATTATCTATTTGCAGGTAATGTTTTTGAATGTCCGACATTTTCTATATAAAAGTATTGTAACTGCATTTTTAACATTATCTCTATTTACAGATGATGTATCTGAAAGGTATAATCTATATACAGGTAATGTAGAAGAATGACAGGCTCTAACATTATCTATGTACTGATAATGTATCTGAACGTTAGGCTCTAACATTATCTATGTACATGTAATGTATCTGAACGTTAGGCTCTAACATTATCTATGCACTGATAATGTATCTGACCGTTAGGCTCTAACATTATCTATGTACATGTAATGTATCTGAACGTTAGGCTCTAACATTATCCATGTACTGATAATGTATCTGACCGTTAGGCTCTAACATTATCTATGTACATGTAATGTATCTGAACGTTAGGCTCTAACATTATCTATGCACTGATAATGTATCTGACCGTTAGGCTCTAACATTATCTATGTACATGTAATGTATCTGAACACTGATATCTATGTATAATGTATCTGACCGTTAGGCTCTAACATTATCTATGTACATGTAATGTATCTGAACGTTAGGCTCTAACATTATCTATGCACTGATAATGTATCTGACCGTTAGGCTCTAACATTATCTATGTACATGTAATGTATCTGAACGTTAGGCTCTAACATTATCCATGTACTGATAATGTATCTGACCGTTAGGCTCTAACATTATCCATGTACTGATAATGTATCTGACCGTTAGGCTCTAACATTATCCATGTACTGATAATGTATCTGACCGTTAGGCTCTAACATTATCTATGTACTGATAATGTATCTGACCGTTAGGCTCTAACATTATCCATGTACTGATAATGTATCTGACCGTTAGGCTCTAACATTATCCATGTACTGATAATGTATCTGACTAACTCTAACATTATCTATGCACTGATAATGTATCTGACCGTTAGGCTCTAACATTATCTATGTACTGATAATGTATCTGAACGTTAACATTATCTATGTACTGATAATGTATCTGACTTAGGCTCTAACATTATCTATGTACTGATAATGTATCTGACCGTTAGGCTCTAACATTATCTATGTACTGATAATGTATCTGACCGTTAGGCTCTAACATTATCCATGTACTGATAATGTATCTGACCGTTAGGCTCTAACATTATCCATGTACTGATAATGTATCTGACCGTTAGGCTCTAACATTATCCATGTACTGATAATGTATCTGACTGTTAGGCTCTAACATTATCTATGTACTGATAATGTATCTGACCGTTAGGCTCTAACATTATCTATGTACTGATAATGTATCTGACCGTTAGGCTCTAACATTATCCATGTACTGATAATGTATCTGACCGTTAGGCTCTAACATTATCCATGTACTGATAATGTATCTGATGTACTGTACTGAAATGTATCTGACCGTTAGGCTCTAACATTATCCATGTACTGATAATGTATCTGACCGTTAGGCTCTAACATTATCCATGTACTGATAATGTATCTGACTGTTAGGCTCTAACATTATCTATGTACTGATAATGTATCTGATGTTATCTATGTACTGATAATGTATCTGACCGTTAGGCTCTAACATTATCTATGTACTGATAATGTATCTGACCGTTAGGCTCTAACATTATCTATGTACTGATAATGTATCTGACCGTTAGGCTCTAACATTATCCATGTACTGATAATGTATCTGACCGTTAGGCTCTAACATTATCTATGTACTGATAATGTATCTGACCGTTAGGCTCTAACATTATCTATGTACTGATAATGTATCTGACCGTTAGGCTCTAACATTATCCATGTACTGATAATGTATCTGACCGTTAGGCTCTAACATTATCTATGTACTGATAATGTATCTGACCGTATGTACTGATAATGTATCTGACCGTTAGGCTCTAACATTATCTATGTACTGATAATGTATCTGACCGTACTGAGTATCTGACTCTAACATTATCCATGGTACTGATGTAATGTATCTGAAGGCTCTAACATTATCCAGGTACATGTAATGTATCTGAACGTTAGGCTCTAACATTATCTATGTACATGTAATGTATCTGAACGTTAGGCTCTAACATTATCTATGTACTGATAATGTATCTGACCGTTAGGCTCTAACATTATCCAGGTACATGTAATGTATCTGAACGTTAGGCTCTAACATTATCTATGTACTGATAATGTATCTGACCGTTAGGCTCTAACATTATCTATGTACTGATAATGTATCTGACCGTTAGGCTCTAACATTTGGCCAAAATTAAAAAATGTACAACAACGGGATCCAGTCAATCTCGTTTGTGAATGAATCTCTTTCCACACAGGATGCATGTCATGTATAAAGAATAATATGTCCTTGCAGCATGTCAAGATAATGTCAAATAAACATTGATGATGATATTCGTTCGTAAACTTTATTGGAAAGAATTAGACAGCTAAATTGAAACTACTTGTACATTCAGTATTGAGATGCCAAACTCCTGTAATGAATGATGTTGCTATAATGGATAATCGTCTGACCTTAAGTCGTCAATACTTGTTTCCCAAACTAGGGGTTGCAACCTTAGTGGGGTCGCCACATTAGAAAGAAAATTTGGACCAGGGTGTTTATGGTTTCTGTTTTTTTTCACTTCTCTATTTTTACAGTTTAAGCCTCAAAAAGTTCTGGACCTGTTCTTGGTAGATGAGACTGTCAGGAACTTGAGAATGTACAGAACATGAGAATGTCAGAAACATGACATAGGTATTCCTGCCTTAATTATTAAATATCAAATACATCACATAGGTATTCCTGCCTTCATTATTAAATATTATTAGATATGACATAGGTATTCCTGCCTTCATTATTAAATATTATTAGATATGACATAGGTATTCCTGCCTTCATTATTAAATATTATTAGATATGACATAGGTATTCCTGCCTTCATTATTAAATATCAATTAGATATGACATAGGTATTCCTGCCTTCATTATTAAATATCAAATACATCACATAGGTATTCCTGCCTTCATTATTAAATATCAAATACATCACATAGGTATTCCTGCCTTCATTATTAAATATTATTAGATATGACATAGGTATTCCTGCCTTCATTATTAAATATCAATTAGATATGACATAGGTATTCCTGCCTTCATTATTAAATATTAATTAGATATGACATAGGTATTCCTGCCTTCATTATTAAATATGAATTAGATATGAAATAGGTATTCCTGCCTTCATTATTAAATATCAATTAGATATGACATAGGTATTCCTGCCTTCATTATTAAATATCAAATACATCACATAGGTATTCCTGCCTTCATTATTAAATATCAATTAGATATGACATAGGTATTCCTGCCTTCATTATTAAATATCAATTAGATATGACATAGGTATTCCTGCCTTCATTATTAAATATCAATTAGATATGACATATGTATTCCTGCCTTCATTATTAAATATTAATTAGATATGACATAGGTATTCCTGCCTTCATTATTAAATATCAATTAGATATGACATTATTAAATATCAAATACATCACATAGGTATTCCTGCCTTCATTATTAAATATCAAATATGACATCATTATTAAATATCAATTAGATAGACATAGGTATTCCTGTATTCAATTAGATATGACATATGTATTCTGCCTTCATTATTAAATATCAATTAGATATGACATAGGTATTCCTGCCTTCATTATTAAATATCAATTAGATATGACATAGGTATTCCTGCCTTCATTTCCTGCCTTCATTATTAAATATCAATTAGATATGATATTCCTGCCTTCATTATTAAATATCAATTAGATATGACATATTATTAAATATCAATTAGATATGACATATGTATTCCTGCCTTGATTATTAAATATTAATTAGATATGACATAGGTATTCCTGCCTTCATTATTAAATATCAATTAGATATGACATATGTATTCATGCCTTCATTATTAAATATCAATTAGACATGACATAGGTATTCCTGCCTTCATTATTAAATATCAATTAGATATGACATATGTATTCATGCCTTCATTATTAAATATCAATTAGATATGACATAGGTATTCCTGCCTTCATTATTAAATATCAGTTACATCACATAGGTATTCCTGCCTTCATTATTAAATATCAATTACATCACATAGATATTCCTGCCTTCATTATTAAATATCAATTAGATATGACATATGTAGTCCTGCCTTCATTATTAAATATCAATTAGATATGACATAGGTATTCCTGCCTTCATTATTAAATATCAATTAGATATGACATAGGTATTCCTGCCTTCATTAATAAATATTATTAGATATGACATAGGTATTCCTGCCTTCATTAATAAATATTAATTAGATATGACTTAGATATTCCTGCCTTCATTATTAAATATCAATTAGATATGACATAGGTATTCCTGCCTTCATTCCTAAATATCTATTTATTTTGAAATTATTTGAATAATGCATTTCATTGTACCTCTGTCGGTTTCGATTGATTTATTGAGATAAAACAGATGCCTGATATGATGCCCTGTCTATAGATCAAACAAGTATAACTGATTTTATTGATGAGTTTAATCAATTTAGGATAAATATGAATATTATGGAAATGTAGATCAGGTTTCTGACAGATATAATTAACCAGCTCATTGATTTATTTGTTTTTGCTGTCATCAAAGTGTTCCTTAAGAATCTAGCATGTCTAACATATATTTTGAAAATCCTTCTATACACCGAATACCGGACTCTCTGAGCAACGGCAGGATGATGTTCACTTTCTGTCCTATAGTGCTGCCTAGTGGCAAAGCTTGTATATTGCAGAACCCCTAATGTATTGGTCCTCGTGTATGTGGTTCAAGTCATTATTATATGTTATGGAATATCACATATACCCTGTAGATCTAGACATTGTTGTCACAATTCTATTTCTCTATCAGTGCAATGTCGTACATTGATTTTAAAGAATAGGCTGTTTTTCATAAAGTCAATGTTGATGGAAAAAATAAAGAAAGTCTTTTGACTTATTGGGTTAGAATGTGGTTATATGTGGTCTGTCTCATCAACAGAAAATTACCACAGAATTATGGTAAACGGACTGCATTTACAGCTGTGCAGGAAGCATTTAATGATTTAAAACTTGTTCTAAACACGAACAAAACCAAATATATGTTGTTCATGAGGTCACACCAAAAACCTGCAGATGATATTACTATTTATTCTATGGATGGGTCTTTAATTGAATGTGTCTCCTCTTACAAATATCTTGGAATTTGGGTGGATAATGATCTCTCATTTAAGAAACATTTAAATGAACTTGTAAAAAAGCTTAAGTATAAGGTGGGCTTCTTCTATAGGAATAAGTCTTGTTTCTCCATGACAAACAGGAAACAAATTGTTATGTCGACTTTCATGCCGGTCCTTGATTATGGTGATATTATATATCAAAGTGCATCACTCTCTACTCTGAAGTCACTTAACTCAGTGTATCATAGTGCTCTCCGCTTTATTACATCCGACAATTATAATACTCACCACTGCACTCTGTACCATAAATTGGGCTGGATGTCCTTGAGAGCGCGTAGTTCATTCCAATACTCTATCTTTATCTATAAAGCTTTACTTCACAGGCTACCAGTATATATATCATCCTTATTAATTCCTAGATCTTTGGCTTTAAAAACAAGATCTCAGAGTGGCCTAGTGCTAGAGACTCCCCTGGTAACCTCTGAACTAGGTAAATCAGCTTTTTCTTATAGAGCTCCACATGTATGGAACAAGATTCAAAAGGAACTCAAATTGAATGCATTGGTGCCCATGTGTCAATTTAAAAAAATGATGATACAATTTTATAGAGAGGAATGTGTCTGTTTTTAATTTGTTGAAAATACTATCTGACTGTACAATTGATATTGTATAGTGTGCATTTTATATGTGTTTGTACTACTGTAAAAATAATTGCTGTACTCAGGGCACACTTGCAAATGAGATCTAGGTCTCAATGTGTTCTTTCCCTGTTAAAATAAAAGTCAATAAAAAAAATAAAAATATAGCGCATTTCACAGACCCAGGGGGCAGGGGCCACCAAAGCGCTCTTTACATGCTTTACTTTACATGCTTTACTTTACATGCTTTACTTTACATGCTTTACTTTACATGCTTTACTGCTTCACAATTCACCCATTCACACACCGACGGCGACGGCAGCCATGCAAGGCGCCATCCAGCTCGTCCGGAGCAGTGGGGTTAGGTCTCTTGCTCATGGACACCTCGACACTTGGTCAGGTTTGTAGACAAGCTACATGAACCACTGAGCCACTGCCGCTTTAGAACAATAAAGGACCTCACCGGGCCGTCACGAGAAAAGGTGTTAGACATTTTTAAAATTTAAATCATAAATCCTAATTATAACTAGAGCAGGTTTTAAAACATAGATCATATAACTAGAGCAGGTTTTCATGTAAATACAAGTCATCATCTATCATCGATTCTATCAACAAAATCTATAGATCTATTTATTATATAAGAGAAAAGGATTCACTTGATTCGAAAAATATGTATAATATAATACAGTAAATAGACTATAAATACATAAAAAAACATAGATCTATTTTAGTACCTAGGTCTTAAAACAACAGAAAATAAAAGTTGAATTCGTTTCGGTATCTCTATATTGTATCGGTGAACAATTAATCTTAAACAAATCTTTCGCCTGTTCCAGATGCTCTGGTGATTTGTTTGTACCTTGTCAGGTTTGTTGAACGTCAACCTTCCGCAACTACATGGAAAGTTTCTCAGGAAGCCCCAGATGTTTAAAAATGTTATTGTAGCATTCAGCTAGCATACCCAATTGACCTTTCGTTGTAGCATTCAGCTAGCATACCAGATTCAGCTTTCAGGGGCTTAAAAAGTTGACAAGTTGATTCAGGTGTCACCAATTTATCTGGAACGTGTGTGTGTGTGCGTGTGTGTAAGTGTATGCGCGTGCACAAGTGCCTGTGAGAGGGAGTTTAGGACCCGTGTCATATGGAGACGGATGATGTCTGGTTTTGTGTTTAGGAGAGTGCACGTGTTGCCCATCCATCAGGTTTCTATAGAAGCTAATTAACATCACAGGGCTGTGGAGAGAGCTGTGGAGAGAGAGTTGTGTAGAGAGAGCTGTGGAGAGAGAGTTGTGTAGAGAGAGCTGTGTAGAGAGAGCTGTGTAGAGAGAGCTGTGTAGAGAGAGCTGTGGAGAGAGAGCTGTGTAGAGAGAGCTGTGGAGAGAGAGAGCTGTGGAGAGAGAGAGCTGTGTAGAGAGAGCTGTGGAGAGAGAGAGCTGTGGAGAGAGAGAGCTGTGTAGAGAGAGATGTGTAGAGAGAGAGCTGTGTAGAGAGAGATGTTTAGAGAGAGCTGTGTAGAGAGAGATGTGTAGAGAGAGATGTTTAGAGAGAGCTGTGTAGAGAGAGAGCTGTGTAGAGAGAGCTGTGTAGAGAGAGAGCTGTGTAGAGAGAGAGATGTTTAGAGAGAGCTGTGTAGAGAGAGATGTGTAGAGAGAGCTGTGATCTCACCGTTCTATATTGACTGACACCGATCATGTTACGGTTTACTGCGCCAGACAACCCGCATCCTCACAGCAGGACACCAACAAGGATAATAAGAAAATGTTAAGTTTATCTCAAAAACAAATTGTATTTATTGTCTAAATGTAAGCATAATGTTATAGTTTTAATCGCAAGTGGTTTAGTAGACTGCTGGCATATATATATATATTTAGAAAATTAAAGAAAACCCACCAAATCAACATAATATGAATATGGAATTGAATGTAAATATGTCCATTTTGCTGTTATTCTGTCCCTAGAAAGATAATTTACAAAGCATTTAAAATGTTAACAGGCCCCGGCTTTTGAACTAAGTGGAATGCTCGCTTTATTACCCAATGAAGACCTCTGATCTGGAAAATCTCCCCACTTTCACAGTTGGTACAAGAGCAATGAATAAAATGTGTCTGACGGGGTCGGATTGAGGAAACTAGAAGTATTTCTGTTGAAAGCGAAGGGGTTCCATGGATCCGAGGTCTGTGAAGACACCCGGTGCTCATATTTGGGTCATCTAATCCGTTTGGAAGACACGGTGACCGGCGACATCAAAGCATTCCAGTCGGGAATGGCACCCTGGGCAGCTCTAAGGTAGAAGGAGTCGTAACCCCGATAATAAATTAAAGAGAGAGTGGCAAGCTGCACCTGTATGTCCGGGCTGGGTTAGGGTTAGACGGGTTTAACACATGTTAGAGGGAGGGTATGACTGCCTGGGAAAAGACTGTGTCGACAATGTAAAGTGTAGAAAACATATTAAGACACACATATTATTAAAAAAAAACATACGGGTTGAATTAAAGTCCTAATGACTCCATATGTTTTATACTTGCTCTATCTCACGTCTTTTTTTTAAATTCTCTTATTTATTTTATGTAATTATTATATAATTTGACAACAAATATACATTTTCGAAGACAACCTGGACCACTGAATTCAATGCATAGACAGTATCAGATATTACTTATATCACACCAAATGCGCTAATGAAAAATGCATTTTTGATTGTTCCTAATAAAAATAACGTCTACCGAATGATTCATGTCTCTTAATTATTTTTGACAAATCTGATTTTAAACTATTTGTCTAAATAAGTGGCCGTTTTATTGTTGTCATTTACTGCATCCAATTAGCGCATCTATAAGCAGCTATAGTGTATAAATAAAGGCCGGTAAACTTTCGGGTAGTCCAGCTGATTTGGATTATTTATTACATGTTTTACGAGTTATAGAATAAGGTTTTTCCAATATAGATTGAAATGTATACATAAAAAGCTTCTACAATATGCCTAGTGCAAAAAATATATATATCCTTCAGACCAACACAATGTGACTTCCAGCTCGGTGTCTCTTTACTCGCACGCCTCCCTATGGGAGCTCATGAGTTTAACCTCGACATTCCTCAGATGTCACATTTCTGTCACTTTCCGTTGAAACACCAGACTGATGTATAGCTGATAGACAGATGTCTTTTCCTCAATCTGTTTGCATCATAACACGGTTTTAATGGGGTGGGGCCCTTGTGTTGTGTTTAATGGGGTGGGGCCCTTGTGTTGTGTTTAATGGGGTGGGGCCCTTGTGTTGTGTTTAATGGGGTGGGGCCCTTGTGTTGTGTTTAATGGGGTGGGGCCCTTGTGTTGTGTTTAATGGGGTGGGGCCCTTGTGTTGTGTTAATGGGGCGGGGCCCTTGTGTTGTGTTTAATGGGGTGGGGCCCTTGTGTTGTGTTTAATGGGATGGGGCCCTTGTGTTGTGTTAATGGGGCGGGGCCCTTGTGTTGTGTTTAATGGGGTGGGGCCCTTGTGTTGTGTTAATGGGGTGGGGCCCTTGTGTTGTGTTTAATGGGATGGGGCCCTTGTGTTGTGTTAATGGGGTGGGGCCCTTGTGTTGTGTTTAATGGGGTGGGGCCCTTGTGTTGTGTTAATGGGGTGGGGCCCTTGTGTTGTGTTTAATGGGGTGGGGCCCTTGTGTTGTGTTTAATGGGGTGGGGCCCTTGTGTTGTGTTTATTGGGGTGGGGCCCTTGTGTTGTGTTTAATGGGGTGGGGCCCTTGTGTTGTGTTTAATGGGGTGGGGCCCTTGTGTTGTGTTAATGGGGCGGGGCCCTTGTGTTGTGTTTATTGGGGTGGGGCCCTTGTGTTGTGTTAATGGGGCGGGGCCCTTGTGTTGTGTTTAATGGGGTGGGGCCCTTGTGTTGTGTTAATGGGGCGGGGCCCTTGTGTTGTGTTAATGGGGCGGGGCCCTTGTGTTGTGTTAATGGGGTGGGGCCCTTGTGTTGTGTTAATGGGGCGGGGCCCTTGTGTTGTGTTAATGGGGCGGGGCCCTTGTGTTGTGTTTAATGGGGTGGGGCCCTTGTGTTGTGTTAATGGGGCGGGGCCCTTGTGTTGTTCTCTGTCCCTCATGCTGACATGCAGGTTTTACACCCGTTTGTTGTGTCAACTTGGTAATCCGTCCGACCTGTATTCTGACACGTTGTCTCCCTATTACTGCAGCTGCTGGTTGGAAACGGTGGTGGAGAGGTGATTAGTAATGTAACAATTATCTATAGATAACCAGGCACTTAACTGGAGAGGTGATTAGTAATGTAACAAGCAGCTAGATAACCAGGCTTAACTCCCAGGATAAGACGCTATGACAAAGACAAGTCTGCCCGTGATGTGACAGGCTAATGGAAATGTACTGTTATAATTTACTCTGGTAAACCAATGATATATCATCTGAAACACTCCTAAGTGTCACCTAGAGCCTAATAAGTTATTACACACGTGAAAAAGAATAACAAAGAATTTGCAAGAACATCTGTGAATATGTGCTTATAGTTGTGTGTTTGATAACCATTTCCTACCATACGTTGTGTAAAGCCCAAGCCTACAGTAAATATTACAGAACATGTTATATCTGGTTCATTTTGGTCTTTAGGAAATGACGGTCTTTCAGTTCAATCTCGCAAATGATTATACAAATTGATTTCGCAGTATTGTGATTATATTATTTTAAACTAACTGAGAACAACATTTTACATTATTAATTTGTTGCTGATATGAATAAAAAGAAAAGCTTCTGTCCTAGGTCTATTTATGCGCAAACAGTAAACAAATACATCCAAACCACAACGCAAATACAATTATATATAGACATTAAACAAATACACCATAAAAAACGGATTGGTCCTTTTCATACTAGACCTATTAAAATGATATAATGCTGTCTAATTTTAAATGATATTGTTAAGCTAATATATAAACGTTCAATGAACAGCATATCTTTATAATTTTAAATAGATTTAAACATTTAATAACATTTTAACCGACAGCGACAAAAGTTTTAGTGCTTTTTAAAGTTACTTCACTGCGGGAGTTGATAGTGCTTTTTGCCATTGAATGAGACCTCCGTGTTATGGGCCATAAATACGCATGCCATCGTATTGGCAGTAAATACGCATGCCACCGTCTGTATTGGCAGTAAATACGCATGCCACCGTCTGTATTGGCAGTAAATACGCATGCCACCGTCTGTATTGGCAGTAAATACGCATGCCACCGTCTGTATTGGCAGTAAATACGCATGCCGCCGTCTGTATTGGCAGTAAATACGCATGCCACCGTCTGTATTGGCAGTAAATACGCATGCCACCGTCTGTATTGGCAGTAAATACGCATGCCACCGTCTGTATTGGCAGTAAATACGCATGCCACCGTCTGTATTGGCAGTAAATACGCATGCCACCGTCTGTATTGGCAGTAAATACGCATGCCACCGTCTGTATTGGCAGTAAATACGCATGCCACCGTCTGTATTGGCAGTAAATACGCATGCCACCGTCTGTATTGGCAGTAAATACGCATGCCACCGTCTGTATTGGCAGTAAATACGCATGCCGCCCTCTGAATAAGTGAAAACCCCTATATCCTTTCTCTCGGCTCCGCATTGTGTTGATGAATCATTTCCTCGTGTTTATGTTGTAACTCATGTCGGTTACAAACGTTTCCCTTGAGAAAAGAAACCTTTAGGAACAACCAATCAGCTAATGTGATGGAGAACCATCCAATCAGGGTGGAATCAGGGCGCAAACACATTGTTATAGGGGTGGAGCCCAGGCTGGTGCGGTTGAGATAAACCTGGTAGGAGACAGGGACAGAGCTGGACCACGTCTCTATTGGACTCGTCAGACATCTCACTTCTGTGCTTTATTAAAAACAATAAATCCGGTTATTAGTGAGTGTCGATAATAATACAAACGCGTAAAGAGTTCATAGTGGTGCAAGAAACATTCAACCTGTTTTGGAGTCTTCTTTGAGGTAAGTCAAACCTTAACCATCATTTCACACTAAATAATACACTTTTTCTATGTGTTTATTCGACATGTATCAACATGCTGGTATGGTTTTATATGATAAAGTGCGCTTGTTGGGGGGGGCTGGGTGCTCTCGTGGTTATGGTTTCAGGAAGATGATAAAATGAACTAGAAACAGTTTTCAATATGAACAGATTTAGATTTTGACAATTCTCATCCATTTTACAGATAAAATGCAATATTTGTTTTTAATCTCAGACTACTGACCGCAGGTGTGCAACCGTTTTGTGTGCGGAGAGGACTCCAAGCGGGCATGATGACGGGTACAGAGGGTGAGATCGATGTGGAAGGTCTGGAGACCGAGAGTGACGAACCGGATCAGCCCGACTACAGATCAGTTCTGACCGGCGGGGCCAAAGGAAATGACCAACCGGGAACCATCAGTCCGGGGTCCGGAGAACAGAGGAAACTCAGCCGGACGCCCAAATGTGCCCGCTGCAGAAACCACGGGGTAGTGTCCTGTTTAAAGGGTCATAAACGGTTCTGCCGGTGGAGAGACTGCCAGTGTGCCAACTGTCTACTGGTGGTAGAGAGGCAGAGGGTGATGGCAGCTCAGGTGGCACTAAGAAGACAACAAGCAACAGAGGTGTGTGTGTGTGTAATAGTCGTTACACCAGCTTTACTATAATATGGAATATATATACTGTATAATAATTATATAATTATTAATGAATTAATAATTATATATTGTGGTAACATTAAATTATTTAAATATAATTATGTTCTACACATTGGATTGTCAAAGGCTGGATGCTACAACATGAAACCAGGTTTATATTCTCATACGAGAGCACAAGTCCTCCATTTATATTGAAATGTGCTTTTTTTTTGTGGACAAGGTTTCGTTCGTTTTCACAAAAAAAATAAGAAATCGAGTCGGCTTTATTCTCTAAATTGTATATTAATATATTATCCATAAATGAGCACATTACATTTATTCTGGCTCGTTGTTGTATCTTCAGACTGGTGTGAAATGTAATGCATGTATAATTCACTATAATTCAGTCATGTAAAATACAGACTATTAACATCTAATAAATACTACATTTTGCCATGTGAAATAATGAATATTAGCTTGTATAGCCTATGATGATTACTATAAGATATATTACCATGTAAAAAATAATTTAGCTATATTAAGGTGTGGATAAAATCACACATATCCAGAAACCACGAATTTATATATTGTGTGTTTTTATCAGGATAAAAAGGGAGTTTCTGGGAAACAGATTCCAGCAGAGAGAAGAGCCATTTACCAGAGACAAATCCGACCGTCAACCATGCTGGCTAAGAGCATCCTGGAAGGTAAAGCACATCTATTATACTGTTTTAAACATAAAGCCAGTTAGCAGGGAGACTTTAGGCTCTTTAATTAGACTATGGATTCTGTAAAATAACTTGTTTTGTGGTCCGAAAATGGTGAATTCTCTAAATGATGATCTTTTTTAACATTTGTTAAAATGCCACTCCTGCCTTTCCACTCTTTCCTCTTTCTTTTTGTTGTAGCCTTTCTTGGATTTCTGTCGCTTTCCATTTCAATAACACTTCTTTGCTCTGAGGACAATTTAAATAACGTAAGCATAGACTTTAAAACTTGTCTTTCTTAACGTCTTTAGATTGTGGGTATTAGCACAAGCACATTAAACCTGTTAATTTAAATTAAAAATGAATTTGTAATTGTGCACCGAAGAGCACACAATATAGATTTTTTTACAAACATCAACACAAACAAGGCATATTTCAAACAAAAAATAATGTAATATTTCTTCTGTATCGTAACATAAAGTCAATAATATAATATAGACATTTCGTTTGAACCGTGGGTTGTCTTGCGTGCTCTCAGGGTTCCGGCCCGTTCAGGGAGACCCGTTCCAAGGAGCCAGCTCACCACTCCCACCCCCTCTCAGCGACCGGATGAGGAAGAGGAGAGCGTTCGCTGACAAGGAGCTGGAGAGCATCATGTTGGAGCGGGAATACAAGGAGAGGGAGCTGTTAGAGTCGTCTCAGTCTGCCTCACTCCGCTTCCCCAACAGCCTGGTCCATCACGCCACTGAGTACAACTCCTTCAAGACAGCTTATTCGGCCTCCGGGGAGCAGCTGGGACAACAGAAGGACCTCTGTCACTTCCTGCCTCCCAACTGTATGGACCTTTCCTTGCAGTACGCTACTGGACCCAGCAACATGGAGCTCATCTCCTCCAACGTCTCCGTGGCGACCACGTTTCGACAGTTCCCTCTGACGTCACCAAGGGGATACATGGTGTGGCCACGTGGCCCCGCCCAACTGGGCGATACCCTTCTATACCAACAGTGTCTCCTTAATGCCAGAGCCGTCCAGAACATGAAGCCAGGTGCATTCTGGGAGCCCCGTATGATGGTCTCCTCCACAGACAGCCTCTCAGCTGACCACGACACCATCACAACCACTGCTGCCTCGGCTGCCAAGCTGGAGAGGTCAAGGTTCACAGCCGGGCTCTCTGATTGTCATGACCTACAGAAGCAGGACGAACCCGCACATGCCCAGTCGTCTCTCACCCTGGCTGGTCATGGCCAATACTCTGCTTTCTCGCCCCCAAAGAGAGGCTTTGGACAGGCTTTCCACAACACACCTCACCCCCCCAGACAGGAACCCGTTCTGAATAAGCTCAGCAAGGACAGTGTTAACACACCTCACCCCCCCAGACAGGAACACGTTCTGAATAAGCTCAGCAAGGACAGTGCCAAGCACAACATCTCCATGAAGCTCCAGTCCTTCCACTCCCTCATCCAGCAGACCCTTATGGAGACAGCCGGGGTGGGAGCAGGAGACAAGGCTGTTGGGCCTGGAGCTGAAGTGCCGAACCCCTTCTGTAAAGAACTGCTGGAGGAAACTGCCAGAAGGTACAATGAAGGATCAGCTAAAGACTTGTACAGCTTCAAAGGTTCTGACAGAAACACCAAGGAGGTTTTATCTAAATCAGCTGGAACCAAAGCTGTATCCACTGATTCTCTGTCCTTCTCTGTGGAGGCAATTTTAAAAAGGCCTTCCCTTACTCTGAACCGGGCTTTACAGTAATAACTACAACAAAAGGCCTTCCCTTACTCTGAACCGGGCTTTACAGTAATAACTACAACAAAAGGACTTCCCTTACTCTGAACCGGGCTTTACAGTAATAACTACAACAAAAGGCCTTCCCTTACTCTGAACCGGGCTTTACAGTAATAACTACAACAAAAGGCCTTCTCTTACTCTGAACCGGGCTTTACAGTAATAACTACAACAAAAGGCCTTCCCTTACTCTGAACCGGGCTTTACAGTAATAACTACAACAAAAGGCCTTCCCTTACTCTGAACCGGGCTTTACAGTAATAACTACAACATTACAACTGTATCTACCAGGAATAAACTGGGACCAGATATGGATCTCTATATTTCTTATAGTTATTGTCTTCTTGATGCTGCCAAACCCCTACCGAGTCCAGTCCACTAGTTTAGAACCCCTACCGAGTCCAGTCCACTAGTTTAGAACCCCTACCTAGTCCAGTCCACTAGTTTAGAACCCCTACCGAGTCCAGTCCACTAGTTTAGAACCCCTACCTAGTCCAGTCCACTAGTTTAGAACCCCTACCTAGTCCAGTCCACTAGTTTAGAACCCCTACCTAGTCCAGTCCACTAGTTTAGAACCCCTACCTCGTCCAGTCCACTAGTTTAGAACCCCTACCTAGTCCAGTCCACTAGTTTAGAACCCCTACCTAGTCCAGTCCACTAGTTTAGAACCCCTACCTCGTCCAGTCCACTAGTTTAGAACCCCTACCTAGTCCAGTCCACTAGTTTAGAACCCCTACCTAGTCCAGTCCACTAGTTTAGAACCCCTACCTATTCCAGTCCACTAGTTTAGAACCCCTACCTAGTCCAGTCCACTAGTTTAGAACCCCTACCTCGTCCAGTCCACTAGTTTAGAACCCCTACCTAGTCCAGTCCACTAGTTTAGAACCCCTACCTAGTCCAGTCCACTAGTTTAGAACCCCTACCTAGTCCAGTCCACTAGTTTAGAACCCCTACCTCGTCCAGTCCACTAGTTTAGAACCCCTACCTAGTCCAGTCCACTAGTTTAGAACCCCTACCTAGTCCAGTCCACTAGTTTAGAACCCCTACCTCGTCCAGTCCACTAGTTTAGAACCCCTACCTAGTCCAGTCCACTAGTTTAGAACCCCTACCTAGTCCAGTCCACTAGTTTAGAACCCCTACCTCGTCCAGTCCACTAGTTTAGAACCCCTACCTAGTCCAGTCCACTAGTTTAGAACCCCTACCTCGTCCAGTCCACTAGTTTAGAACCCCTACCTAGTCCAGTCCACTAGTTTAGAACCCCTACCTCGTCCAGTCCACTAGTTTAGAACCCCTACCTAGTCCAGTCCACTAGTTTAGAACCCCTACCTCGTCCAGTCCACTAGTTTAGACCAGCCTGGCATTTTGTCTGATTAGAATTATGGACCTCCCTCTCTCACCAACGGGCCTTTGTATGTTCGTCTAGGTTTTCATAATCATATTGTTTCAAAGTCTTTCCATGTAAATTAAAAGTACAATTAAAACAATACTTTCCTTTATAAGTAAAGCACTATGTAAGAGAACACTTTTTACCATAATGTAAAGATTTATAAGTAGAGTATATTTCATATAAGCATGTTGTAAATGTTATTATGGAGTAAAGTATTTAAATGTACTGCTGTAATATGACAATAAAGTTATAGTATGATTCATGCTGGTTTCAGTTTTGCTGTTTGATTGAGGTAACATTACATTTGATTTAAAATTAACTAAAATATGTGGTAACAGAAGCACTATGGGATTAAGACAAATCAAAAGGGTTACAAAGATGGTGAAGTAAAGTTAGAGTGGCTGCATACTAGGAGAAACTGGCAAATTAATATTATCATTAGTTATATGTATATATTATATATATCTATATTGGGTACCTATATTAATATTATCATTAGTTAAGTCTATGTATATATTATATGTATATATTATATATTTTGATTTTGGGTACTTATATTAATATTATCAGGGGTTAAGTCTATGTTTATATTATATTTATATATTATATATATTTATATTGGGTACCTATATTAATATTATCATTAGTTAAGTCTATGTATATATTATATGTATATATTTTGATTTTGGGTACTTATATTAATATTATCAGGGGTTAATTCTATGTTTATATTATATGTATATATTATCTATATTTATATTGGGTACCTATATTAATATTATCATTAGTTAAGTCTATGTATATATTATATGTATATATTATATATATTTATCTTGGGTACCTATATTAATATTATCATTAGTTAAATCTATGTACAAATCATAAAAGACATAATTGTTTGACAACAACGGTTCACTATTATATACATATATATATATATATATATATATATATATATATATATATATATATATACTTATGACTGTGAACCCCACAGATACAGTGAGAGAGAGAGACAACAAGTGTGAACCCCACAGATACAGTGTGAGAGAGAGACAACAAGTGTGAACCCCACAGATACAGTGTGAGAGAGAGACAACAAGTGTGAACCCCACAGATACAGTGTGAGAGAGAGACAACAAGTGTGAACCCCACAGATACAGTGTGAGAGAGAGACAACAAGTGTGAACCCCACAGATACAGTGTGAGAGAGAGACAACAAGTGTGAACCCCACAGATACAGTGTGAGAGAGAGACAACAAGTGTGAACCCCACAGATACAGTGTGAGAGAGAGACAACAAGTGTGAACCCCACAGATACAGTGTGAGAGAGAGACAACAAGTGTGAAATCAAGTGACTGATGTAGACAGGATCAAGATGAGGAAGGTTGAAAAAGGAACCATATTCATGAATGCTAAAGAAACACAAGTTTAAGAGCTTCTGGAATGAGACAGGTCAACACGCTTATATTTCAAAGGTGAGTATTAAACTCCTAAATCCTCTCAGTGTGGAGTCAGAAAATCCGTTTGGGTTCCTTTGGACTAGAGCTGGATTGTGTTGATGTTCTGTTTGGGATCCTTTGGACTAGAGCTGGAGTGTGTTGATGTTCTGTTTGGGATCCTTTGGACTAGAGCTGGAGTGTGTTGATGATCCGTTTGGGATCCTTTGGACTAGAACTGGAGTGTGTTGATGTTCTGTTTGGGATCCTTTGGGCTGGATTGTGTTGATGATCCGTTTGGGATCCTTTGGACTAGAACTGGGCATTTCAGAAGTGTGTTGTTGACTACTAGTAGTATTTGTTTCCTGGGAACAGAAGGATAATGACTTCAGCAGATTTGTATCTATAACAAAAACGGTGTCACTTTCAGCAGCTGAATCCCATCATTAACATGATCACCCATCACAGCTTCAAGCTCTTATTACTTTCCTTCTTCATCTCAGTCTTATCTGTCCAGAGAACCAGAACATTCCCACACAGCCTGACTGCTGCAAACTGCTGTTATTATCACATTTCTCTGAGTATTCATGTTTACAAAATAAACTTCTGTTTCAAGGAAACGTGTCGTTATCCACGTATAATTTGTCCCAGTGAATCTATGATTTATCATTTAAATCTGGACCAACCAGAGCAGATGCTGGAGTGGTTCTCCTGGGTTATACAGAGCAGATGCTGGAGTGGTTCTCCTGGGTTATACAGAGCAGATGCTGGAGTGGTTCTCCTGGGTTATACAGAGCAGATGCTGGACTGGTTCTCCTGGGTTATACAGAGCAGATGCTGGAGTGGTTCTCCTGGGTTATACAGAGCAGATGCTGGAGTGGTTCTCCTGGGTTATACAGAGCAGATGCTGGACTGGTTCTCCTGGGTTATACAGAGCAGATGCTGGAGTGGTTCTCCTGGGTTATACAGAGCAGATGCTGGACTGGTTCTCCTGGGTTATACAGAGCAGATGCTGGACTGGTTCTCCTGGGTTATACAGAGCAGATGCTGGAGTGGTTCTCCTGGGTTATACAGAGCAGATGCTGGACTGGTTCTCCTGGGTTATACAGAGCAGATGCTGGAGTGGTTCTCCTGGGTTATACAGAGCAGATGCTGGACTGGTTCTCCTGGGTTATACAGAGCAGATGCTGGACTGGTTCTCCTGGGTTATACAGAGCAGATGCTGGACTGGTTCTCCTGGGTTATACAGAGCAGATGCTGGACTGGTTCTCCTGGGTTATACAGAGCAGATGCTGGAGTGGTTCTCCTGGGTTATACAGAGCAGATGCTGGACTGGTTCTCCTGGGTTATACAGAGCAGATGCTGTACTGGTTCTCCTGGGTTATACAGAGCAGATGCTGGAGTGGTTCTCCTGGGTTATACAGAGCAGATGCTGGAGTGGTTCTCCTGGGTTATACAGAGCAGATGCTGGACTGGTTCTCCTGGGTTATACAGAGAAGGTTTGTATGCTCAAGGGGTTCTCCTGGGTTATACAGAGAAGGTTTGTATGCTCGAGGGGTTCTCCTGGGTTATACAGAAAAGGTTTGTATGCTCAAGGGGTTCTCCTGGGTTCTAATGAGAAGGTTTGTTTGGTGGAGTGGAAATCCCCAGGGAATTTTTAATATTTATGAACTCTAAATAATAGCAGAACATTCAGCTAGTCCAAACCCAATTGTAGAAGGTCTTTTTTCACACTTTATGTCTTTACTTGCCCACCCTCCAGGTGTTAACCTGTTTTTTTTATGAATGTTTTGCTGTTCTACTTGAGCACACAGTTCTGTGATATGCTACAATCCTTCTGACATGGTCACTTTTCAATAGATTAACAACGCTATTATCCATGAAGTGTCTGTCTGTAAACCCAGTGTGTTGTGACTTACAGGATGAATGGTTAATTGTGTGTTTAGTTTGGGTGACAACAGGGCGTGGAGAACAAGGTTCAACACCATTAATTTCTCCCTGACACCTCCACCAGTACCAGTAGGAAAAGCTGACAACCGCTTTACACATTTCTCTAGCCAGGCCAACACAAACTCCATACATTCCCTTGTAATCTAATCAGAAATGTGTAGCAATGGATCTTTAGACAAAAGTACCACTTCATAATTGGGTTAGCAGAACAGATGGAGGGTTAGATGGGGGACTGGTTCCTGTAGAAACATGTCACACACTGTCCTCACACGGACACTGAAACATCACCTTCTTATGTTGCTTCTAAAAGCAGGATTGAGAATTTCAGCAATCAGTTTTAAGACTATTATCTAAAAGCAGGATAATTAGACAGTATTAAGATTATAATCTAGGAAATTGATCAGTCCAGGTTAGTGAGTCCAGGTTAGTGAGTCCAGGTTAGTGAGTCCAGGTTAGTGAGTCCAGGTTAGTGAGTCCAGGTTACTGAGTCCAGGTTAGTGAGTCCAGGTTAACGAGTCCAGGTTAGTGAGTCCAGGTTAGTGAGTCCAGGTTAGTGAGTCCAGGTTAGTGAGTCCAGGTTAGTGAGTCCAGGTTACTGAGTCCAGGTTAGTGAGTCCAGGTTAGTGAGTCCAGGTTACTGAGTCCAGGTTAGTGAGTCCAGGTTAGTGAGTCCAGGTTAGTGAGTCCAGGTTACTGAGTCCAGGTTAGTGAGTCCAGGTTAGTGAGTCCAGGTTAGTGAGTCCAGGTTACTGAGTCCAGGTTACTGAGTCCAGGTTACTGAGTCCAGGTTACTGAGTCCAGGTTAGTGAGTCCAGGTTAGTGAGTCCAGGTTACTGAGTCCAGGTTAGTGAGTCCAGGTTACTGAGTCCAGGTTAGTGAGTCCAGGTTAATGAGTCCAGGTTACTGAGTCCAGGTTACTGAGTCCAGGTTACCCTCTAGCAATAGTATATCCTTCAACTTCACAAGAAAACAAAACAAACAAAGTTATGCAAAAGTTTGTAAATCCTCTAGAAACCCTATTTAGAAGATTTAGCTTCAGAAGAGATTGGGTGACATTTTACTACAAGACATTGTTGTCTATAATCTCTAGCAGATAGTAAAATGCTGACTGGTGTGTTGATGGAGTGATTGTCTGATGTTGATTGTTTTCACGTTCTCACACCCGTAGGCGTATTTCTCTCATCTGACACCAAAACTCCAAAGTATCTTATGGAGCCAGTCAAGCCTGGAGAAGGTTCTGCTATTCTAAAAGCAGCATGTAAACAGTTAACCTGTTTAGAGTGGTGAGTACAGACTTCTGGTTAGTTTACATATAAGTAGTTAACCTGTTTAGAGTGGTGAGTACAGACTTCTGGTTAGTTTACATATAAGTAGTTAACCTGTTTAGAGTGGTGAGTACAGACTTCTGGTTAGTTTACATATAAGTAGTTAACCTGTTTAGAGTGGTGAGTACAGACTTCTGGTTAGTTTACATATAAGTAGTTAACCTGTTTAGAGTGGTGAGTACAGACTTCTGGTTAGTTTACACATAAGTAGTTAACCTGTTTAGAGTGGTGAGTACAGACTTCTGGTTAGTTTACACATAAGTAGTTAACCTGTTTAGAGTGGTGAGTACAGACTTCTGGTTAGTTTACATATAAGTAGTTAACCTGTTTAGAGTGGTGAGTACAGACTTCTGGTTAGTTTACATATAAGTAGTTAACCTGTTTAGAGTGGTGAGTACAGACTTCTGGTTAGTTTATTTAGAGGTAGTTAACCTGTTTAGAGTGGTGAGTACAGACTTCTGGTTAGTTTATTTAGAGGTAGGGCCTCAGAGAGTTGTAGAGGTGTGGCTGAGTTGTGGAGGTGTGGCTCAGTTGTGGAGGTGTGGCTAACCTTGGAGCAGGCTTGACACTGACCAGCAGATAACACAACACGACCTGTTGCTATTGTTACTCTTCCATTGTTTAGTCAACAAGCTGTGTGCCATTCTGCTGTTGACCCATAAACAGGGTCAAACTGTCTGTCTGTCTGTCTGTGTGTCTGTCCTGCTGTCTGTCTGTGTGTCTGTCTGTGTGTCTGTCTGTGTGTCTGTGTGTCTGTCTGTGTATCTGTCTGTGTGTCTGTCTGTGTGTCTGTCTGTCTGTCTGTCTGTGTGTCTGTCTGTGTGTCTGTCCTGCTGTCTGTCTGTCTGTCTGTGTGTCTGTCCTGCTGTCTGTCTGTGTGTCTGTCTGTGTGTCTGTTTGTGTGTCTGTCTGTGTGTCTGTGTGTGTCTGTGTGTCTGTCTGTGTGTCTGTCTGTGTGTCTGTCTGTGTGTCTGTCTGTGTGTCTGTCTGTGTGTCTGTCTGTCTGTCTGTCTGTATGTCTGTGTGTCTGTCTGTGTGTCTGTCTGTCTGTCTGTCTGTGTGTCTGTCTGTGTGTCTGTCCTGCTGTTTGTGTTACATTCAGTATATCTGTGTGTCTATTTAAGAGCATATTGCCATTGTTCTAATCCATCTGGTTTGGTGAGAAGGTCCAGACAGACAGACAGACAGACAGACAGACAGATAGGATAGGATAGACAGACAGCTGTGAGCAGTAACTGCTCCTGTTTAAAGGTTTATTTCTTCTGTTTGTTATTTCAACAGAAATAAAGTGTGACTTTAGTGTAGTGGTGGAGCTGTTTTTGTGTCAGTCTGATATCACTAAGAAAGGATTTTACTAAATGTTATCCTATCCTGGCAGTATAATAACCCATACTTACCATATAATTAGACATAATTACTTAATAATTTACCAAATGTGCTATTTAATCAACTATCTTCACAGTATTATACATCAAATCTGCTACATAATTATGACATTTGCTAATTATTAACCTATCTGCTATGTACAGAACGCTATTTGAAAAGAAATCAACAAATGTTTCTATATAATGAACCTATTTTATATTGAATCCACCCTAATTGATTGAGGCATTTTGCTTCATAATATCTTACCTGATATATATTAAATCCTATTTAAACACACATGATGTTGTTATTTGACTTTCAGGTTCTGAGCTCCTCTGTTGACAACACAAAGTGCCTGCCAAGGAGTTCTTAGAAAAGGAACTGTAGCTTTGCTGAAATGTCTTGGGAACATGTGAAATGACATTGACCTGTGAATCATTTGTTAAGCGAGGTGTGACTTAAGCTTTATGTCTGGTTATCGCAACTAAGCATCTAGCCAGGTTTAAAAAAATAACTTTGCCAGTATTATATCATTGTTTTGGTCTCATTATCTATGCTTGTTTTGTTCTATAATTAAAATTACAACTGTAGTAGTATTGAGGTTGGTCTGTAGTATTATTGAGGTTGGTCTGTAGTAGTATTGAAGTTGGTCTGTAGTAGTATTGAGGTTGGTCTGTAGTAGTATTGAGGTTGGTCTGTAGTATTATTGAGGTTGGTCTGTAGTAGTATTGAGGTTGGTCTGTAGTAGTATTGAGGTTGGTCTGTAGTATTATTAAGGTTGGTCTGTAGTAGTATTGAGGTTGGTCTGTAGTAGTATTGAGGTTGGTCTGTAGTAGTATTGAGGTTGGTCTGTAGTAGTTCTGAGGTTGGTCTGTAGTATTATTGAGGTTGGTCTGTAGTAGTTGTGAGGTTGGTCTGTAGTAGTATTGAGGTTGGTCTGTAGTAGTATTGAGGTTGGTCTGTAGTAGTTCTGAGGTTGGTCTGTAGTAGAATTAAGGTTGGTCTGAAGTAATATTGAGGTTGTCTGTAGTAGTATTGAGGTTGGTCTGTAGTAGTATTGAGGTTGGCAGGGTATTACAGCAGGGTATTACAGCAGGGTATTACAGTAGGGTATTACAGTAGGGTATTACAGTAGGGTATTACAGTAGGGTATTACAGCAGGGTATTACAGCAGGGTGTTACAGTATGGTATTACAGTAGGGTATTACAGCAGGGTATTACAGCAGGGTGTTACAGCAGGGTATTACAGCAGGGAATTACAGCAGGGTATTACAGTAGGGTATCACAGCAGGGTATTACAGCAGGGTATTACAGTAGGGTATTACAGTAGAGTATTACAGCAGGGTATTACAGTAGAGTATTACAGTAGGGTATTACAGCGGGATATTACAGTGGGGTATTACAGCAGGGTATTACAGTAGAGTATTACAGTAGGGTATTACAGCGGGATATTACAGTGGGGTATTACAGCAGGGTATTACAGTAGGGTATTACAGCAGGGTATTACAGTAGGGTATTACAGTAGGGTATTACAGTGGGGTATTACAGTAGGGTATTACAGCAGGGTATTACAGCAGGGTATTACAGCGGGGTATTACAGCAGGGTATTACAGTAGGGTATTACAGCAGGGTATTACAGTAGGGTATTACAGTAGGGTATTAAAGTAGGGTATTACAGCAGGGTATTACAGTAGGGTATTACAGCAGGGTATTACAGTAGAGTTTTACAGCAGGGTATTACAGTAGAGTATTACAGTAGGGTATTACAGCGGGGTATTACAGTGGGGTATTACAGCAGGGTATTACAGTAGGGTATTACAGCAGGGTATTACAGTAGGGTATTACAGTAGGGTATTACAGTGGGGTATTACAGTAGGGTATTACAGCAGGGTATTACAGCGGGGTATTACAGCAGGGTATTACAGTAGGGTATTACAGCAGGGTATTACAGCAGGGTATTACAGCAGTGTATTACAGCAGGGTATTACAGCAGGTTATTACAGCAGGGTATTACAGTAGAGTTTTACAGCAGGGTATTACAGCAGAGTATTACAGCAGGGTATTACAGCAGGGTATTACAGCAGGGTATTACAGCAGAGTATTACAGTAGGGTATTACAGCAGGGTATTACAGTAGGGTATTACAGTAGGGTATTACAGTATGGTATTACAGTAGGGTATTACAGTAGGGTATTACAGCAGGGTATTACAGTAGAGTATTACAGCAGGGTATTACAGTAGGGTATTACAGCAGGGTATTACAGCAGGGTATTACAGCAGGGTATTACAGTAGGGTATTACAGTAGGGTATTACAGCGGGGTATTACAGCGGGGTATTACAGCGGGGTATTACAGCAGGGTATTACAGCAGGGTATTACAGTAGGGTATTACAGCAGGGTATTACAGTAGGGTATTACAGTAGGGTATTAAAGTAGGGTATTACAGCAGGGTATTACAGTAGGGTATTACAGCAGGGTATTACAGTAGAGTATTACAGCAGGGTATTACAGTAGAGTATTACAGTAGGGTATTACAGCGGGGTATTACAGTGGGGTATTACAGCAGGGTATTACAGTAGGGTATTACAGCAGGGTATTACAGCAGGGTGTTACAGTATGGTATTACAGTAGGGTATTACAGCAGGGTATTACAGCAGGGTGTTACAGCAGGGTATTACAGCAGGGAATTACAGCAGGGTATTACAGTAGGGTATCACAGCAGGGTATTACAGCAGGGTATTACAGTAGGGTATTACAGTAGAGTATTACAGTAGGGTATTACAGCAGGGTATTACAGCAGGGTGTTACAGTATGGTATTACAGTAGGGTATTACAGCAGGGTATTACAGCAGGGTGTTACAGCAGGGTATTACAGCAGGGAATTACAGCAGGGTATTACAGTAGGGTATCACAGCAGGGTATTACAGCAGGGTATTACAGTAGGGTATTACAGTAGAGTATTACAGCAGGGTATTACAGTAGAGTATTACAGTAGGGTATTACAGCGGGATATTACAGTGGGGTATTACAGCAGGGTATTACAGTAGGGTATTACAGCAGGGTATTACAGTAGGGTATTACAGTAGGGTATTACAGTGGGGTATTACAGTAGGGTATTACAGCAGGGTATTCCAGCAGGGTATTACAGCGGGGTATTACAGCAGGGTATTACAGTAGGGTATTACAGCAGGGTATTACAGTAGGGTATTACAGTAGGGTATTAAAGTAGGGTATTACAGCAGGGTATTACAGTAGGGTATTACAGCAGGGTATTACAGTAGAGTTTTACAGCAGGGTATTACAGTAGAGTATTACAGTAGGGTATTACAGCGGGGTATTACAGTGGGGTATTACAGCAGGGTATTACAGTAGGGTATTACAGCAGGGTATTACAGTAGGGTATTACAGTAGGGTATTACAGTGGGGTATTACAGTAGGGTATTACAGCAGGGTATTACAGCGGGGTATTACAGCAGGGTATTACAGTAGGGTATTACAGCAGGGTATTACAGCAGGGTATTACAGCAGTGTATTACAGCAGGGTATTACAGCAGGTTATTACAGCAGGGTATTACAGTAGAGTTTTACAGCAGGGTATTACAGCAGAGTATTACAGCAGGGTATTACAGCAGGGTATTACAGCAGGGTATTACAGCAGAGTATTACAGTAGGGTATTACAGCAGGGTATTACAGTAGGGTATTACAGTAGGGTATTACAGTATGGTATTACAGTAGGGTATTACAGTAGGGTATTACAGCAGGGTATTACAGCAGGGTATTACAGCAGGGTATTACAGTAGGGTATTACAGTAGGGTATTACAGCGGGGTATTACAGCGGGGTATTACAGCGGGGTATTACAGCAGGGTATTACAGCAGGGTATTACAGTAGGGTATTACAGCAGAGTATTACAGTAGGGTATTACAGTAGGGTATTAAAGTAGGGTATTACAGCAGGGTATTACAGTAGGGTATTACAGCAGGGTATTACAGTAGAGTATTACAGCAGGGTATTACAGTAGAGTATTACAGTAGGGTATTACAGCGGGGTATTACAGTGGGGTATTACAGCAGGGTATTACAGTAGGGTATTACAGCAGGGTATTACAGTAGGGTATTACAGTAGGGTATTACAGTGGGGTATTACAGTAGGGTATTACAGCAGGGTATTACAGCAGGGTATTACAGCGGGGTATTACAGCAGGGTATTACAGTAGGGTATTACAGCAGGGTATTACAGTAGGGTATTACAGTAGGGTATTAAAGTAGGGTATTACAGTAGGGTATTACAGTAGGGTATTACAGCAGGGTATTACAGTAGAGTTTTACAGCAGGGTATTACAGTAGAGTATTACAGTAGGGTATTACAGCGGGGTATTACAGTGGGGTATTACAGCAGGGTATTACAGTAGGGTATTACAGCAGGGTATTACAGTAGGGTATTACAGTAGGGTATTACAGTGGGGTATTACAGTAGGGTATTACAGCAGGGTATTACAGTAGGGTATTACAGCAGTGTATTACAGTAGGGTATTACAGCAGAGTATTACAGTAGGGTATTACAGCAGGGTATTACAGCAGGGTATTACAGTAGGGTATTACAGTAGGGTATTACAGCAGGGTATTACAGTAGGGTATTACAGCAGGGTATTACAGCAGGGTAACACAGCAGGGTATTACAGCATGGTATTACAGTAGAGTATTACAGCAGGGTATTACAGCAGAGTATTACAGTAGGGTATTACAGCAGGGTATTACAGCAGGGTATTACAGTAGGGTATTACAGTAGGGTATTACAGCAGGGTATTACAGTAGGGTATTACAGCAGGGTATTACAGTAGAGTATTACAGCAGGGTATTACAGTAGAGTATTACAGTAGGGTATTACAGCGGGGTATTACAGTGGGGTATTACAGCAGGGTATTACAGTAGGGTATTACAGCAGGGTATTACAGTAGGGTATTACAGTAGGGTATTACAGTGGGGTATTACAGTAGGGTATTACAGCAGGGTATTCCAGCAGGGTATTACAGCGGGGTATTACAGCAGGGTATTACAGTAGGGTATTACAGCAGGGTATTACAGTAGGGTATTACAGCAGGGTATTACAGTAGAGTTTTACAGCAGGGTATTACAGTAGAGTATTACAGTAGGGTATTACAGCGGGGTATTACAGTGGGGTATTACAGCAGGGTATTACAGTAGGGTATTACAGCAGGGTATTACAGTAGGGTATTACAGCAGGGTATTACAGTAGGGTATTACAGCAGGGTATTACAGTAGAGTTTTACAGCAGGGTATTACAGTAGAGTATTACAGTAGGGTATTACAGCGGGGTATTACAGTGGGGTATTACAGCAGGGTAATAAAGTAGGGTATTACAGCAGGGTATTACAGTAGGGTATTACAGTAGGGTATTACAGTGGGGTATTACAGTAGGGTATTACAGCAGGGTATTACAGTAGGGTATTACAGTAGGGTATTACAGTGGGGTATTACAGTAGGGTATTACAGCAGGGTATTCCAGCAGGGTATTACAGCGGGGTATTACAGCAGGGTATTACAGTAGGGTATTACAGCAGGGTATTACAGTAGGGTATTACAGCAGGGTATTACAGTAGAGTTTTACAGCAGGGTATTACAGTAGAGTATTACAGTAGGGTATTACAGCGGGGTATTACAGTGGGGTATTACAGCAGGGTATTACAGTAGGGTATTACAGTAGGGCATTACAGCAGGGTATTACAGTAGGGTATTACAGCAGGGTATTACAGCAGGGTATTACAGTAGAGTTTTACAGCAGGGTATTACAGTAGAGTATTACAGTAGGGTATTACAGCGGGGTATTACAGTGGGGTATTACAGCAGGGTATTACAGTAGGGTATTACAGCAGGGTATTACAGTAGGGTATTACAGTAGGGTATTACAGTAGGGTATTACAGTAGGGTATTACAGTGGGGTATTACAGTAGGGTATTACAGCAGGGTATTACAGTAGGGTATTACAGCAGTGTATTACAGTAGGGTATTACAGCAGAGTATTACAGTAGGGTATTACAGCAGGGTATTACAGCAGGGTATTACAGTAGGGTATTACAGTAGGGTATTACAGCAGGGTATTACAGTAGGGTATTACAGCAGGGTATTACAGCAGGGTAACACAGCAGGGTATTACAGCATGGTATTACAGTAGAGTATTACAGCATGGTATTACAGCAGAGTATTACAGTAGGGTATTACAGCAGGGTATTACAGCAGGGTATTACAGTAGGGTATTACAGTAGGGTATTACAGCAGGGTATTACAGTAGGGTATTACAGTAGGGTATTACAGCAGGGTATTACAGTAGGGTAGATGCATTTCCTTAAACTCCAAAGCCCTGCTAACAGGTCTTCATAAAGGCCCAAGGATAAAGGTGTTACCCTATGTGACTGACCTGGCATTAACACACCCTATAAAAGGATGAGCTGAGCATCAGCCCCTTGATGTGTGTGAGAGGGGAGTCCGCTGATGACCAAAACAGATCATCCAGACTATCCAGACCAGCTGCTTGTTTCTTATTGACTAGTTCGGCAAGTTCAAACCATTATTCTCAGTGACGCAGAGTTTCCCTGCAGGGGTTATAATACCAGAGGAATGCTTGTGAAGTCAGAAATGCACAGAGGATCTGGAATGTACATTGAAATATATAAAGGATCGTATAAATGTCTGTTGTAGGGTTTTCCTTCATCTATAAATGATATAGGCTGAAGGGTTCTAGTGATATGCATCTATAAATGATATAGTCTGAAGGGTTCTAGTGATATGCATCTATAAATGATATAGGCTGAAGGGTTCTAGTGATCTGCATCTAGAAATGATATAGGCTGAAGGGTTCTAGTGATCTGCATCTAGAAATGATATAGGCTGAAGGGTTCTAGTGATCTGCATCTATAAATGATATAGGCTGAAGGGTTCTAGTGATATGCATCTATAAATGGTATAGGCTGAAGGGTTCTAGTAATCTGCATCTATAAATGATATAGGCTGAAGGGTTCTAGTGATATGCATCTATAAATGGTATAGGCTGAAGGGTTCTAGTAATCTGCATCTATAAATTATATAGGCTGAAGGGTTCTAGTGATCTGCATCTATAAATGATATAGGCTGAAGGGTTCTAGTAATCTGCATCTATAAATGATATAGGCTGAAGGGTTCTAGTGATATGCATCTATAAATGGTATAGGCTGAAGGGTTCTAGTAATCTGCATCTATAAATGGTATAGGCTGAAGGGTTCTAGTGATCTGCATCTATAAATGATATAGGCTGAAGGGTTCTAGTGATATGCATCTATAAATGGTATAGTCGGAAGGGTTCTAGTGATATGCATCTATAAATGATATAGGCTGAAGGGTTCTAGTGATCTGCATCTAGAAATGATATAGGCTGAAGGGTTCTAGTGATCTGCATCTATAAATGATATAGGCTGAAGGGTTCTAGTGATATGCATCTATAAATGGTATAGGCTGAAGGGTTCTAGTAATCTGCATCTATAAATGGTATAGGCTGAAGGGTTCTAGTGATCTGCATCTATAAATGATATAGGCTGAAGGGTTCTAGTGATATGCATCTATAAATGGTATAGGCTGAAGGGTTCTAGTAATCTGCATCTATAAATGATATAGGCTGAAGGGTTCTAGTGATCTGCATCTATAAATGATATAGGCTGAAGGGTTCTAGTAATCTGCATCTATAAATGATATAGGCTGAAGGGTTCTAGTGATATGCATCTATAAATGGTATAGGCTGAAGGGTTCTAGTAATCTGCATCTATAAATGGTATAGGCTGAAGGGTTCTAGTGATCTGCATCTATAAATGATATAGGCTGAAGGGTTCTAGTAATCTGCATCTATAAATGGCATAGGCTGAAGGGTTCTAGTGATATGCATCTATAAATGATATAGGCTGAAGGGTTCTAGTGATATGCATCTATAAATGATATAGGCTGAAGGGTTCTAGTGATCTGCATCTATAAATGGTATAGGCTGAAGGGTTCTAGTGATATGCATCTATAAATGGTATAGGCTGAAGGGTTCTAGTGATATGCATCTATAAATGATATAGGCTGAAGGGTTCTAGTGATATGCATCTATAAATGATATAGGCTGAAGGGTTCTAGTGATCTGCATCTATAAATGGCATAGGCTGAAGGGTTCTAGTGATATGCATCTATAAATGATATAGCCTGAAGGGTTCTAGTGATATGCATCTATAAATGATATAGGCTGAAGGGTTCTAGTGATCTGCATCTATAAATGACATACGCTGAAAGGTGGATATAGTGGATTTGTGGTGAAGGGTTCTAGTTTTAGTTCCCTCCTCCACCAGCACATGGACTCAATATCAGCCTGGAAGTGTGTCACCTTCTTCCTCATGTAGTTCTGCTCCCAGGATCACCATGTGGATTGCTCATCTTCTTGTCTCCACTTCTTCTGAAAGTATTTTACAAGTGACTGGTTACTGAACGTAATGCTTAGCAGCGGTTAAGCTAGTAGCACACATGATATCTTAAATGTAACAATCAAAGTAACATGCAAGATGTTGGTATTTCCGCTGTCCTGCAGATGTGGAGATCCGGAGGCCAAAAGCCATAATGTCAGGTTTGGATAAAAAATGTATTCAAAGAACCCCACTTCAAACAAGGAAACATCTTATTGCCATGTGTCAATAGATCAGTAACAGTTGTAAAGAGGACACAGTGCTTGGTGATATTAATCTGATATTAATCTGATATCAATCTGATATCAATCTGATATTAATCTGATATCAATCTGATATCAATCTGATATCAATCTGATATCAATCTGATATCAATCTGATATCAATCTGATATCAATCGGATATAAATCTGATATCAATCTGATATCAATCTGATATCAATCTGATATCAATCGGATATAAATCTGATATCAATCTGATATCAATCTGATATCAATCTGATATCAATCGGATATAAATCTGATATCAATCTGATATCAATCTGATATCAATCGGATTATAACACAGGGCTCATCAGTACTTTTCCTAACTAGCTGGTTTTAGTACTAGTCCTAACTAGCTGGTTTTAGTACTAGTCCTAACTAGCTGGTTTTAGTACTAGTCCGAACTAGATGTGCTACATTAGAATAGGTTGACCAACATGTAATTATTGCACGATATCTGATGTCTGTCCACAAACGGTTTTCTCTCCTGAGTCATGTCCATAGCTTTCATAGCATCAGTACGTCATTGCTGGAGCCACAGAACAGATATTAATCATGTAATAAACATGTAATTAACATGAAATTAACATGTATGACCTGGAACCTGCTACATGCCACCCATAGCCTACAGCCTCCTACAGCCTCCTACAGCCTCCTCCAGCCTCCCACAGCCCCCTACAGCCTCCTACAGCCTCCCACAGCCTCCTACAGCCTCCCACAGCCTCCTACAGCCTCCTACAGCCTCCTACAGCCTCCTCCAGCCTCCTACAGCCTCCTCCAGCCACCTACAGCCTCCTACAGCCTCCTACAGCCTCCTCCAGCCTCCTACAGCCTCCTACAGCCTCCTACAGCCTCCTACAGCCTCCTACAGCCTCCTCAGCCTCCTACAGCCTCCTCCAGCCTCCTACAGCCTCCTACAGCCTCCTACAGCCGCCTCCAGCCGCCTCCAGCCTCCTCCAGCCTCCTACAGCCACCTACAGCCTCCTACAGCCTCCTACAGCCTCAGCCTCCTCCAGCCTCCTCAGCCTCCTACAGCCTCCTACAGCCACCTCCCTCCTCCAGCCTCCTCCAGCCTCCTCCAGCCTCCTCCAGCCTCCTACAGCCTCCTCCAGCCTCCTCCAGCCTCCTCCAGCCTCCTACAGCCTCCTCCAGCCTCCTCCAGCCTCCTACAGCCTCCTACAGCCTCCTACAGCCTCCTACAGCCTCCTCCAGCCTCCTACAGCCTCCTACAGCCTCCTCAGCCTCCTCCAGCCTCCTACAGCCTCCTACAGCCTCCAGCCTCCTACAGCCTCCTACAGCCTCCTCCAGCCTCCTACAGCCTCCTACAGCCTCCTCCAGCCTCCTCCTACAGCCTCCCACCAGCCTCCTCCAGCCTCCTACAGCCTCCTACAGCCTCCTACAGCCTCCTACAGCCTCCTACAGCCTCCTCCAGCCTCCTCCAGCCTCCTAGCCTCCTACAGCCTCCTACAGCCTCCTCCAGCCTCCTCCTCCTCCAGCCTCCTACAGCCTCCTACAGCCTCCTACAGCCGCCTCCAGCCGCCTCCAGCCTCCTACAGCCTCCTACAGCCTCCTACAGCCGCCTCCAGCCGCCTCCAGCCTCCTCCAGCCTCCTACAGCCACCTACAGCCTCCTACAGCCTCGTACAGGCACCTACAGCCTCCTACAGCCGCCTCCTACAGCCTCCAGCCTCCTACAGCCTCCTACAGCCACCTCCAGCCTCCTACAGCCTCCTCCAGCCTCCTACAGCCTCCTCCAGCCTCCTACAGCCTCCTCCAGCCACCTCCAGCCTCCTCCAGCCTCCTACAGCCTCCTACAGCCTCCTCCAGCCACCTACAGCCTCCTACAGCCTCCTACAGCCTCCTACAGCCTCCTACAGCCGCCTCCAGCCTCCTCCAGCCTCCTACAGCCGCCTCCAGCCGCCTCCAGCCTCCTCCAGCCTCCTACAGCCACCTACAGCCTCCTACAGCCTCGTACAGCCACCTACAGCCTCCTACAGCCGCCTCCTACAGCCTCCTCCAGCCTCCTACAGCCTCCTACAGCCACCTCCAGCCTCCTACAGCCTCCTCCAGCCTCCTCCAGCCTCCTCCAGCCTCCTCAGCCTCCTCCAGCCACCTACAGCCTCCTACAGCCTCCTACAGCCTCCTCCATCCTCCTACAGCCACCTACAGCCTCTTACAGCCACCTCCTCTCCTACCGTGACTTTATTCTGTGACTTTATTGTTGACAGTATTTACAGTGCCAGCAGTGTTCAGACAGGTATGTGTTTAGTACACAGAACATGGACCACAATCTATTTCTATGATGACAGCTTCCCTGGGCTTGAAACAATTCAACAGTAGATTCCCTCTCACCTTTGCACACAACATTTTATTTATTCTCCTTTTAGTCATCTGAACTTGTCCAAAGTAGCAATATTGACTATGTGATATGAAAACATTTGTGCTGGCTAACCCAATACCATGAATCACTTCAGCAAAATATTAGTCAGACCAGTTCTGTGCTCGATCTCCCAAGATTTACCTGCTGTATGTATCAAAATAAAAGACATTATGATATCACAATTTACCTGTATGTATCAAAATAAAAGACATTATGATATCACAATTGTATGTATCAAAATAAAAGACATTATGATATCACGATTGTATGTATCTAAATAAAAGACATTATGATATCACAATTGTATGTATCAAAATAAAAGACATTATGATATCACGATTTACCTGTATGTATCAAAATAAAAGACATTATGTTATCACGATTTACCTGTATGTATCAAAATAAAAGACATTATGTTATCACGATTTACCTGTATGTATCAAAATAAAAGACATTATATCACGATTTACCTGTATGTATCAAAATAAAAGACATTATGTTATCACGATTTACCTGTATGTATCAAAATAAAAGACATTATGTTATCACGATTTACCTGTATGTATCAAAATAAAAGACATTATGATATCACAATTGTTATGACCATGATGGAGAACATTATGATTTGACAATATTTTAAAAAGAATAATTACTGTTGGCTGTCCACCTGTGCAGAATTCTGTGAAATCCAGAGAGAAGCTTTCAGCACATTATCACAGAGAGCTCTACCCCAGCTCAGTTAATGAAGCTTTCAGCACATTATCACAGAGAGCTCTACCCCAGCTCAGTTAATGAAGCTTTCAGCACATTATCACAGAGAGCTCTACCCCAGCTCAGTTAATGAAGCTTTCAGCACATTATCACAGAGAGCTCTGCCCCAGCTCAGTTAATGAAGCTTTCAGCACATTATCACAGAGAGCTCTGCCCCAGCTCAGTTAATGAAGCTTTCAGCACATTATCACAGAGAGCTCTACCCCAGCTCAGTTAATGAAGCTTTCAGCACATTATCACAGAGAGCTCTGCCCCAGCTCAGTTAATGAAGCTTTCAGCACATTATCACAGAGAGCTCTGCCCCAGCTCAGTTAATGAAGCTTTCAGCACATTATCACAGAGAGCTCTGCCCCAGCTCAGTTAATGAAGCTTTCAGCACATTATCACAGAGAGCTCTGCCCCAGCTCAGTTAATGAAGCTTTCAGCACATTATCACAGAGAGCTCTACCCCAGCTCAGTTAATGAAGCTTTCAGCACATTATCACAGAGAGCTCTACCCCAGCTCAGTTAATGAAGCTTTCAGCACATTATCACAGAGAGCTCTGCCCCAGCTCAGTTAATGAAGCTTTCAGCACATTATCACAGAGAGCTCTACCCCAGCTCAGTTAATGAAGCTTTCAGCACATTATCACAGAGAGCTCTGCCCCAGCTCAGTTAATGAAGCTTTCAGCACATTATCACAGAGAGCTCTGCCCCAGCTCAGTTAGTTAATGAAGCTTTCAGCACATTATCACAGAGAGCTCTGCCCCAGCTCAGTTAATGAAGCTTTCAGCACATTATCACAGAGAGCTCTACCCCAGCTCAGTTAATGAAGCTTTCAGCACATTATCACAGAGAGCTCTACCCCAGCTCAGTTAATGAAGCTTTCAGCACATTATCACAGAGAGCTCTACCCCAGCTCAGTTAATGAAGCTTTCAGCACATTATCACAGAGAGCTCTACCCCAGCTCAGTTAATGAAGCTTTCAGCACATTATCACAGAGAGCTCTACCCCAGCTCAGTTAATGAAGCTTTCAGCACATTATCACAGAGAGCTCTACCCCAGCTCAGTTAATGAAGCTTTCAGCACATTTTCACAGAGAGCTCTACCCCAGCTCAGTTAATGAAGCTTTCAGCACATTATCACAGAGAGCTCTACCCCAGCTGAGTTAATGAAGCTTTCAGCACATTATCACAGAGAGCTCTACCCCAGCTCAGTTAATGAAGCTTTCAGCACATTATCACAGAGAGCTCTACCCCAGCTCAGTTAATGAAGCTTTCAGCACATTATCACAGAGAGCTCTACCCCAGCTCAGTTAATGAAGCTTTCAGCACATTATCACAGAGAGCTCTGCCCCAGCTCAGTTAATGAAGCTTTCAGCACATTATCACAGAGAGCTCTACCCCAGCTCAGTTAATGAAGCTTTCAGCACATTATCACAGAGAGCTCTACCCCAGCTCAGTTAATGAAGCTTTCAGCACATTATCACAGAGAGCTCTACCCCAGCTCAGTTAATGAAGCTTTCAGCACATTATCACAGAGAGCTCTACCCCAGCTCAGTTAATGAAGCTTTCAGCACATTATCACAGAGAGCTCTACCCCAGCTCAGTTAATGAAGCTTTCAGCACATTATCACAGAGAGCTCTACCCCAGCTCAGTTAATGAAGCTTTCAGCACATTATCACAGAGAGCTATACCCCAGCTTAGTTAATGAAGCTTTTTTAGATATTATTTATTTCTGCCAAATCCTGAACTTGGTTCAAGTGGAACCACATTCCTTTAATAATGCATTACTTTTGGAAGGATCAACAAGACTTTGGAGGACTAATTACATCATAAAAATTGGTTAATTTAAATAATAAATCTTGCAATAAATTGTCTTTATTTTTGCCCGCGCCTAGCAGAAAAAAGTAGTTGCAGTTTTTGTTGATCTTTAACAATGGTTCAAATAATTCTGTATGGCACTTATTCAGCAGACTTAAATGTAGGGGAAGTAAAAAGTAATGTTATTGATAATAATTTCTTTCCATTTATTTATTTAGATGTGACGACATTGAGATAAACAAAGGAAATACATTAAATATTATACATTAATTTGAATTAAATGTATGTTATCACCTTTACTAATGCTTTAAGTCAGATTTGGCAGAAATATTGTGATTTATATATGGTTTCTAATGATTCATATATGCCATATATTGTAAAGGAAGGTTTCTAATGACTCATATATGCCATATATTGTAAAGGAAGGTTTCTAATGACTCATATATGGCATATATTGTAAAGGAAGGTTTCTAATGACTCATATATGCCATATATTGTAAAGGAAGGTTTCTAATGACTCATATATGCCATATATTGTAAAGGAAGGTTTCTAATGACTCATATATGGCATATATTGTAAAGGAAGGTTTCTAATGACTCATATATGCCATATATTGTAAAGGAAGGTTTCTAATGACTCATACATGCCATATATTGTAAAGGAAGGTTTCTAATGACTCATATATGCCATATATTGTAAAGGAAGGTTTCTAATGATTAATATATGCCATATATTGTTACGGAAGGTTTCTAATAATTCATGTATGCCATACTTTGTATATGGAAAGTCTCTTATGTTTAATATAAGCCCTATATTAAACATAAGAGACTTATATTAGACATAAGAGACTTAGGTTTCATATATGCCCTATATATTGTAAAGGAAGGTTTCTAATGAATTATAACATTAGAGCAAGATAGAACAATGTTTAACCAGCACAAAAGAAGACTGTTGAACCAGTGGAAAGCTGGTTTCAATTCACTCTGAACCGAGGTGGCAGAGATTCCTGGCCCAAACACCAGATGTTAAATCAAACCATCAATCTGGTGTTTTTTATCAGTTTCCTTCCTTGTCTGACCACATGAGAAGGACGAGTTGGCTTTGAGCTGCTAATATGGTGATTATTCACCTTTACGCTTAGCATATATCTGTCTCTCATACTGGATCTCAAATCCCACCTGATAACAATAGAACCTGTTTGGGAAGGGTTAGGGTTATAGGATGTTCTAAGTAAGATCTACTGAGAAACTAAGAGCAAGTGGAGACTGGGTGATTTCCTGCCTGGGGTTTGTGTAGCTGCTGAAACAGAGCACAGCATATGGTCTGATCGTACTTTTCCTTTTAATGTGAAGCATTTCATGTGAAAATCCTTCCAGAATTGTCTGTACTCAAAAGACACAAGATGTGTAAGATTTCTTTTTTTTTTAAAAACAGAGCAAACACTCATCAGAGTAAACACACTGATGGCTTCCATGCTCACTTTATTGAGCTTGCTATTTTATCTGGGCTTCCCAAGAAATCTGCCAGGTTCAATGACCTTGAAATAATGATCAGTAAATTCCCAGAAGATGGTTCACCACTCAAATTATTGGTGGGGCTCCATGTGTGTGAAACCAAACCCCTGTAACTCTACCTGTGTGTGAAACCAAACCACTGTAACTCTACCTGGTATCTCAGTGGTAGAGTGCATGCTCTGTATGTATGATGTCCTGGGTTCCTATTGGAGGAGTTGGTATCTCAGTGGTAGAGTGCATGCTCTGTATGTATGATTTCCTGGGTTCCTATTGGAGGAGTTGGTATCTCAGTGGTAGAGTGCATGCTCTGTATGTATGATGTCCTGGGTTCCTATTGGAGGAGTTGGTATCTCAGTGGTAGAGTGCATGCTCTGTATGTATGATTTCCTGGGTTCCTATTTGAGGAGTTGGTATCTCAGTGGTAGAGTACATGCTCTGTATGTATGATGTCCTGGGTTCCTATTGGAGGAGTTGGTATCTCAGTGGTAGAGTACATGCTCTGTATGTATGATGTCCTGGGTTCCTATTGGAGGAGTTGGTATCTCAGTGGTAGAGTGCATGCTCTGTATGTATGATGTCCTGGGTTCCTATTGGAGGAGTTGGTATCTCAGTGGTAGAGTACATGCTCTGTATGTATGATGTCCTGGGTTCCTATTGGAGGAGTTGGTATCTCAGTGGTAGAGTGCATGCTCTGTATGTATGATGTCCTGGGTTCCTATTGGAGGAGTTGGTATCTCAGTGGTAGAGTGCATGCTCTGTATGTATGATGTCCTGGGTTCCTATTGGAGGAGTTGGTATCTCAGTGGTAGAGTACATGCTCTGTATGTATGATGTCCTGGGTTCCTATTGGAGGAGTTGGTATCTCAGTGGTAGAGTGCATGTCCTGGTACAATCCCCAGCTTCTCCCCAGGTGGCCGTTGCAAATGAGAGTTTGTTCTCAATCAACCTACCTAATTAATAAAGTTTAAATAGAAGACAAATAAAAAAAAAAGACATTAACAATTATAAAAAAATACAAGCAGTATCTATATATAGAATGTACAAAGATTAAAGTGTGTCTAGCAGGCAGGTTATTGGTGTGCACAGATTATATGACCGTGGTTATGAGGGCAAAAGCTTTTGAGCATGCCTGAGTAAATAGAGTCACCAAGTGATCATTACATGGAGAACCCTCCCTCACCAAGTGATCACTACATGGAGAACCCTCCCTCACCAAGTGATCACTACATGGAGAACCCTCCCTCACCAAGTGATCATTACATGGAGAACCCTCCCTCACCAAGTGATCACTACATGGAGAACCCTCCCTCACCAAGTGATCATTACATGGAGAACCCTCCCTCACCAAGTGATCATTACATGGAGAACCCTCCCTCACCAAGTGATCATTACATGGAGAACCCTCCCTCACCAAGTGATCACTACACGGAGAACCCTCCCTCACCAAGTGATCACTACATGGAGAACCCTCCCTCACCAAGTGATCACTACATGGAGAACCCTCCCTCACCAAGTGATCACTACATGGAGAACCCTCCCTCACCAAGTGATCACTACATGGAGAACCCTCCCTCACCAAGTGATCACTACACGGAGAACCCTCCCTCACCAAGTGATCACTACACGGAGAACCCTCCCTCACCAAGTGATCACTACATGGAGAACCCTCCCTCACCAAGTGATCACTACATGGAGAACCCTCCCTCACCAAGTGATCACTACATGGAGAACCCTCCCTCACCAAGTGATCACTACATGGAGAACCCTCCCTCACCAAGTGATCACTACATGGAGAACCCTCCCTCACCAAGTGATCACCAAGTGATCACTACATGGAGAACCCTCCCTCACCAAGTGATCACTACACCCTCCCTCACCAAGGAGAACCCTCCCTCACCAAGTCCACTAGAACACAGTGATCACTACACAGAGAACCCTCCCTCACCAAGTGATCACTACATGGAGAACCCTCCCTCACGAAGTGATCACTACACGGAGAACCCTCCCTCACCAAGTGATCACTACATGGAGAACCCTCCCTCACCAAGTGATCACTACATGGAGAACCCTCCCTCACCAAGTGATCACTACATGATCACCACACTCAAACACACACACAGTCAAACACACACACAGTCAAAC
Organism: Dallia pectoralis; assembly: GCA_029465975.1. Taxonomy (NCBI): domain Eukaryota; kingdom Metazoa; phylum Chordata; class Actinopteri; order Esociformes; family Umbridae; genus Dallia; species Dallia pectoralis. The sequence continues at coordinate 264,613 of CM055737.1, read as the reverse complement.
ACACACACAGTCAAACACACACACAGTCAAACACACACACACTCAAACACACACACACACACACACACACACACACACACACACACACACACACACACACACACACACACACACACAAACACACACACACACACTCAAACACACACACACACACACACACACACACACACACACACACACACACACACACACACACACACACACACACACACACACACACACACACACACACACACACACACACACACACACACACACACACACACACACACACACACACACACACACACACACTCAAACAATCCCATTTATACAGGCACTTACAACTTAGTGCCTCAGACACACATCTCACCTCACTTTAAGTGGCCAATTTATTTGCTTACTCAGCTTTCCACTGTGTTTCCAATGGCCTGTATTTAGTAGCACTGCTGTTATTAGCTTTGGACCAGCTGTTTCTGTCAAAACTCAAACCCAAAGTCTGTTACTTCATTTAGTAAGGAAAACAAAGATGGAAACATCTAATGAATGGACACTGTTATTGTAGCTAACCACACCCCCACTACACCCCCACTACACCCCCACTACACCCCCACTACACCCCACACCCCCACTACACCCTCCTAAACCCCACACCCCCACTACACCCCACACCCCCACTACACCCTCCTAAACCCTCCTAAACCCCACACTGACCGGGGTCCTCTAGTGATACCTACAGGATCTGAGCAGGGTCCTCTAGTGATACCTACAGGATCTGACCAGGGTCCTCTAGTGATACCTACAGGATCTGACCAGGGTCCTCTAGTGATACCTACAGGATCTGACCAAGGTCCTCTAGTGATACCTACAGGATATGACCAGGGTCCTCTAGTGATACCTACAGGATCTGACCAGGGTCCTCTAGTGATACCTACAGGATATGACCAGGGTCCTCTAGTGATACCTACAGGATCTGACCAGGGTCCTCTAGTGATACCTACAGGATCTGACCAGGGTCCTCTAGTGATACCTACAGGATCTGACCAAGGTCCTCTAGTGATACCTACAGGATATGACCAGGGTCCTCTAGTGATACCTACAGGATCTGACCAGGGTCCTCTAGTGATACCTACAGGATCTGACCAGGGTCCTCTAGTGATACCTACAGGATCTG
>CM055737.1:183460-258460 GCA_029465975.1 Dallia pectoralis | reverse complement strand
TGTCTGCTATTCTACCTGTTTTCTGCCTGCTATTCTACCTGTTTTCTGCCTGCTATTCTACCTGTTTTCTGCCTGCTATTCAGCCTGCTATGTGATATGATTGATTGGGTGCTTGGAGAGTGTCTGCAGGGTGTGTGTAATCCAGAGCTTGGCGTTGTTTCCTTCACATCTACCAAGATGAATGAGCTTGATGAGCTCTTCAATTTCCATCATCTCGACCGTAGTAGTGGTTTTACAGGAGACAGAATAACTCTGGGAGCTTGGCAATACTGATGGGAGAGAGGAAAAGAAAGAAAACATTGGTCATGGTTCATTTCTCTTTATATGTTGCTCTGTGATTGGTTTGTGCTGTCAGCCTAATTATATGATCTGATTGGTTGAGCAGCAGAATATATAAAAAGAAAGAACACCAAGAGCATGATACACATATCCTCAGTGGACCAATAGAAGAGAGCAGTCCATGGGAATTTGACCAATAGAAAAAGGCAGCCCATGGGAATTTGACCAATAGAAGAGAGCAGTCCATGGGAATTTGACCAATAGAAGAGAGCAGTCCATGAGAATTTGACCAATAGAATATCTGAACTGTGGAATGACACTGAGAGCTGGAGTAGGGGGTGGAGGAGGAGGTGGAGGAGGAGGTGGAGGAGGAGGTGGAGGAGGTGGAGGAGGAGGTGGAGGAGGGTGGTGGAGGAGGTGGAGGAGGAGGTGGAGGTGGAGGAGGTGGAGGAGGAGGTGGAGGAGGGTGGTGGAGGAGGTGGAGGAGGAGGTGGAGGAGAAGGTGGAGGAGGAGGTGGAGGAGGGTGGTGGAGGAGGTGGAGGAGGTGGAGGAGGAGGAGGAGGTGGAGGAGGAGGTGGAGGAGGTGGAGGAGGAGGTGGAGGAGGGTGGTGGAGGAGGAGGTGGAGGAGGGTGGTGGAGGAGGAGGTGGAGGAGGTGGAGGAGGAGGTGGAGGAGAAGGTGGAGGAGGAGGTGGAGGAGGAGGTGGAGGAGGGTGGTGGAGGAGGTGGAGGAGGTGGAGGAGGAGGTGGAGGAGAGGTGGAGGAGGAGGTGGAGGAGGGTCGTGGAGGAGGAGGAGGTGGAGGTGGAGGAGGAGGTGCAGGAGGAGGTGGAGGAGGAGGTGGAGGAGAAGGTGGAGGAGGAGGTGGAGGAGAATGTGGAGGAGGAGGTGAAGGAGGGTGGAGGAGGTGGAGGAGGAGGAGGAGGTGGAGGTGGAGGTGGAGGAGAAGGTGGAGGAGGAGGTGAAGGAGGGTGGTGGAGGAGGTGGAGGTGGAGGAGGGTGGTGGAGGTGGAGGAGAGGTGAAGGAGGAGGTGGAGGAGGGTGGTGGAGGAGAAGGAGGTGGAGGTGGAGGAGGAGGTGCAGGAGGAGGTGGAGGAGGAGGTGGAGGAGGAGGTGGAGGAGAAGGTGGAGGAGGAGGTGGAGGAGAAGGTGGAGGAAGAGGTGAAGGAGGGTGGTGGAGGTGGTGGAGGTGGAGGAGGAGGTGGAGGAGGAGGTGGAGGAGGAGGTGGAGGAGAAGGTGGAGGAGGAGGTGAAGGAGGGTGGTGGAGGAGGAGGAGGTGGAGGAGGGTGGTGGAGGATGGGCTGGCATGTTGACCCCCCATTGTAGGTCCTAAGAGTAGATAAGACATGAACAGCCCTCTGTCTGCTGGATGGGGGAATAGGGGAGAGATTGTAAAGAATTGGGTGATGTGGTGGGGAGTGGAGGGTGTGGAGGGGTGTGGAGGGGTGTGGAGCACAGCATGGGGGTTATGAGGGCAGGGTGGGGTGTGGTGGGGTGTGGTGAAGAGGATTTTTTGGCAGTATGTTCAGAAAGACACATGAGGATCAGGTTGATTATGGCTCCGTGACACAGTCCACAGACAGCAGGTTCATGGCGGCTTTTCATCACAACATAACCTCTCTTTGCTGGGAGAAGAAACAGCCAGGTGCTCTAAGAACAGAGTAATATGATGAGTTCCTCCCTGGGGCTAAGTTTCCTCCCTGGGGCTAAGTTTCCTCCCTGGGGCTAAGTCTGAGGGATACCAATGGAATTCAAACTGGGGTACTGGTCTCGGGTGCTGGGCTGGGGTACTGGGCTGGGGTACAGGGTATATGTATAGGTGCAGTGTTAGGATCTGGAACTGTTGAAACCCCCCTCTGGGGTCACTGTTAAAGAAATCTGTTTAAAATCACCCAACCTTGGCTGACTGTGGCCAGGTGTAGAAGGTATGAGCAACTACCCATGATAGAGTTCTTCAGATCTCACCCATGTAGGAATAATAGAGGTTTGTGTCTCAGTTGGAAGCGAAGCCGAGGCCTACAGAGTTAAACTTCTTGTTCCTCTTGATCACAGCTCTGTGGAATAAGTGAGATGTACATGTTGATCACAGCTCTGTGGAATAAGTGAGATGTACATGTTGATCACAGCTCTGTGGAATAAGTGAGATGTACATGTTGATCACAGCTCTGTGGAATAACTGAGATGTACATGTTGATCACAGCTCTGTGGAATAAGTGAGATGTACATGTTGATCACAGCTCTGTGGAATAAGTGAGATGTACATGTTGATCACAGCTCTGTGGAATAAGTGAGATGTACATGTTGATCACAGCTCTCTGGAATAACTGAGATGTACATGTTGATCACAGCTCTGTGGAATAAGTGAGATGTACATGTTGATCACAGCTCTGTGGAATAAGTGAGATGTACATGTTGATCACAGCTCTGTGGAATAGCTGAGATGTACATGTTGATCACAGCTCTGTGGAATAAGTGAGATGTACATGTTGATCACAGCTCTGTGGAATAAGTGAGATGTACATGTTGATCACAGCTCTGTGGAATAAGTGAGGTGTACATGTTGATCACAGCTCTGTGGAATAAGTGAGATGTACATGTGAGTGGAGCCAGGTGCAGGAACGAGTAACTCTAGCTGTCTTTAATAAATCCACTAACTTTAGGCAGCAGCATTTCAACAAAGCACTAACAGGTGCTTCAATAGAACAATAAACAATGCGACATAACGCAGTTAATAAACAGAAGTGCATAAATATAAATGTCATCTTCACACACCTCCTTCTCCATATTCCCACCTCACACACACCTCCTTCACACACCTCCTTCTCCATATTCCCACCTCACACACACCTCCTTCTCCTTATTCCCACCTCACACACACCTCCTTCTCCATATTCCCACCTCACACACACCTCCTTCTCCATATTCCCACCTCACACACACCTCCTTCACACACCTCCTTCTCCATATTCCCACCTCCTTCTCCTTATTCCCACCTCACACCACCTCCTTCTCCATATTCCCACCTCACACACACCTCCTTCTCCATATTCCCACCTCACACACCTCCTTCACACACCTCCTTCTCCATATTCCCACCTCACACACCTCCTTCTCCTTATTCCCACCTCACACACACCTCCTTCTCCATATTCCCACCTCACACACACCTCCTTCTCCATATTCCCACCTCACACACACCTCCTTCACACACCTCCTTCTCCATATTCCCACCTCACACACACCTCCTTCTCCTTATTCCCACCTCACACACACCTCCTTCTCCATTATTCCCACCTCACACACACCTCCTTCTCCATATTCCCACCTCACACACACCTCCTTCTCCATATTCCCACCTTCCCACCTCCACACACCTCCTTCTCCATATTCCCACCTCACACACACCTCCTTCTCCTTATTCCCACCTCACACACACCTCCTTCTCCATATTCCCACCTCACACACACCTCCTTCTCCATATTCCCACCTCACACACACCTCCTTCTCCCATACTGTTAGGACTCTGACATGCAGCGTGGCACATTATTGAATGTGGGCTTTCCTAAATAATGTCCAATCAGAATTTCCCACCGGTGGAATAATGTACTGGAGACATCTAAAGATCAGTTCACCCAGGCTATTGAGTGTAGATTGATGGCACATTATAGTTTTATTCTATCAGTTGTAAAATCAGTTACCACATTGTAACTAAACATTATAATTAATAATCAATGACAAATCCACATATTATGATTTGCTTACTTATTATCACTATAATATTTATTTTTATTATAACTCTTTCAGCATCATATAATCCAGTCTAATCACAGAAGTTACAAGCCTTGTAGGCACAAACAACCCTAACCTTAACTCTAACTCTAACCCTAACCCGTCGAAAGACGTCGAAAAGAAACTTCAATTATTTGCCTATTTCCAACCTCCAGTTAATATTATAATTTCAACATATTAAAATAATTACATTTTAATTAACAGTTTTTCCTTAAAAGGCAAGGTATTCATGTCCTAAAATCTGCGATTGCTGGGAGTTTTTTCACAGTTGCTGTAATTAATATTCTTATTGTTTTTTATGCTGGGAATCTATTTAAACAACCTACTTGTAAGAGCTTTAGTCTGGGCATCTGCAGAAACATATTGTACTTTATGATAACTGCTGCTGTAAAAGGGCTTTACAAAAACATTTGGTTTTATGATTGTTGAAACTCTATTATGCATTAACCATACTGTGCTATGATAAGCGTTTCCTTAAGTCTTTGGACAAGCTGGATAATCTGCTGTTATGTTTGTATGTATCAAGCTGACAGAATCTTAGGCTAGTGAGCTTTTGTTCCTGACAAGGGGAGTGTCAGTTCTGGAACTATTCTCTTTAGCACCCACAGGTAACAGTTCTGTTGTCACAACAACTGTCCTAAAAGAGGAAAGTTTCTTTAATCAGGAATCTGTATTTGACATCAAACAACAGTCACTGGTCCGTGTTGTGTAGAGGGAATGTATCGTGTGTATATGTCAATAGTGGCTAAGCTCTACTGGTTTTTCAGGGATACAAGTTAATTCAATCAGTCTGGCACTGGGTTTGCTGTCAAGAGTAATAGTTAGTTAAATAAGCAATAGGTAAAGCTTTCACTGAAAAATACTTATATATTTTTCATTATGTGAATATTTGTTATTTCAAGTATGATTTGATATAGATATATTTGTTATGAACACTAACTTGTAACCAGACTTGGAGGTTGTGGCCTACACATCTGATCTAGGATCAGTTTGCCACCTGTCCATATTCATTAAACAGATCATTGATCAGTACTGTGAGAGGCTTTGTGGATGGCGGCCCAGATGGTTTCTGGGTACAAGTCGCCCCACCTCATTCCATCTGAATATGACTAGGAGGACTTCAGATTTAACATTGGATAAAAGCAGACAAATCACTGTCAGTGTCAGGATATTACATCTATTCACAATGTCTTGAATACCTTCAAAATGAATACATCTTATATAAATCTTTCCACATTTTTACAGTATGTAGAATACACAGAGGGGTTTGTTACTGAGGTCCCAGGCTATATTTGCCCCAGGCTAAATTCCATTGAAAACTCCTGGCGCCAATTCAAACTTAGGATACATACTAAAAGCTCATTACAGAGAGACTCCTCCAAACTGAAGCTGAAAAACAACAAAACATTAAACAGATCAAGTGTTCTCTACTCACTCAATATCACCTCTGACACAACGGCTTACATCTCTGACTCAGACTGAAAAGACTTGTTACATGCTTCTGTGACAGCTTTCATTATCAACACTACAAAACCAATAGTGAAAGGAGAAAGAGGGAGAAGGGAGAAGGAGAGAAAACTAATGATGAGGAAGGAGGAGGAGGGGGAAGAGGAGGAAGGTGGGGTAAACATAGAACAGTAAAACATGGAGGAGAGGGAAGAGGATGAAGGTGGGGTAAACATAGAACATTAAAACATGGAGGAGAGGGAAGAGGATGAAGGTGGGGTAAACATAGAACAGTAAAACATGGAGGAGAGGGAAGAGGATGAAGGTGGGGTAAACATAGAACAGTAAGACATGGAGGAGAGGGAAGAGGATGAAGGTGGGGTAAACATAGAACAGTAAAACATGGAGGAGAGGGAAGAGGATGAAGGTGGGGTAAACATAGAACAGTAAAACATGGAGGAGAGAGAAGAATGATGAAGGTGGGGTAAAAACATAGAACAGTAAAACATGGAGGAGAGGGAAGAGGATGAAGGTGGGGTAAACATAGAACAGTAAAACATGGAGGAGGGAAGAGGATGAAGGTGGGGTAAACATAGAACAGTAAAACATGGAGGAGAGGGAAGAGGATGAAGGTGGGGTAAACATAGAACAGTAAAACATGGAGGAGAGGGAAGAGGATGAAGGTGGGGTAAACATAGAACAGTAAAACATGGAGGAGAGGGAAGAGGATGAAGGTGGGGTAAACATAGAACAGTAAAACATGGAGGAGAGGATGAAGGTGGGGTAAACATAGAACAGTAAAACATGGAAGAGGAAGAGGATGAAGGTGGGGTAAACATAGAACAGTAAAACATGGAGGAGAGGGAAGAGGATGAAGGTGGGGTAAACATAGAACAGTAAAACATGGAGGAGAGGGAAGAGGATGAAGGTGGGGTAAACATAGAACAGTAAAACATGGAGGAGAGGGAAGAGGATGAAGGTGGGGTAAACATAGAACAGTAAAACATGGAGGAGAGGGAAGAGGATGAAGGTGGGGTAAACATAGAACAGTAAAACATGGAGGAGAGGGAAGAGGATGAAGGTGGGGTAAACATAGAACAGTAAAACATGGAGGAGAGGGAAGAGGATGAAGGTGGGGTAAACATAGAACAGTAAAACATGGAGGAGAGGGAAGAGGATGAAGGTGGGGTAAACATAGAACAGTAAAACATGGAGGAGAGGGAAGAGGATGAAGGTGGGGTAAACATAGAACAGTAAAACATGGAGGAGAGGGAAGAGGATGAAGGTGGGGTAAACATAGAACAGTAAAACATGGAGGAGGGGGAAGAGGAGGAAGGTGGGGTAAACATAGAACAGTAAAACATGGAGGAGAGAGAAGAGGAGGAAGGTGGGGTAAACATAGAACAGTAAAACATGGAGGAGAGGGAAGAGGATGAAGGTGGGGTAAACATAGAACAGTAAAACATGGAGGAGAGGGAAGAGGAGGAAGGTGGGGTAAACATAGAACAGTAAAACATGGAAGAGAGGGAAGAGGATGAAGGTGGGGTAAACATAGAACAGTAAAACATGGAAGAGAGGGAAGAGGATGAAGGTGGGGTAAACATAGAACAGTAAAACATGGAAGAGAGGGAAGAGGATGAAGGTGGGGTAAACATAGAACAGTAAAACATGGAGGAGAGGGAAGAGGATGAAGGTGGGGTAAACATAGAACAGTAAAACATGGAGGAGAGAGAAGAGGATGAAGGTGGGGTAAACATAGAACAGTAAAACATGGAGGAGAGGGAAGAGGATGAAGGTGGGGTAAACATAGAACAGTAAAACATGGAGGAGAGAGAAGAGGATGAAGGTGGGGTAAACATAGAACAGTAAAACATGGAGGAGAGGGAAGAGGATGAAGGTGGGGTAAACATAGAACAGTAAAACATGGAGGAGAGGGAAGAGGATGAAGGTGGGGTAAACATAGAACAGTAAAACATGGAGGAGGGAAGAGGAGGAAGGTGGGGTAAACATAGAACAGTAAAACATGGAGGAGAGGGAAGAGGATGAAGGTGGGGTAAACATAGAACAGTAAAACATGGAGGAGGGGGAAGAGGAGGAAGGTGGGGTAAACATAGAACAGTAAAACATGGAGGAGAGAGAAGAGGAGGAAGGTGGGGTAAACATAGAACAGTAAAACATGGAGGAGAGGGAAGAGGATGAAGGTGGGGTAAACATAGAACAGTAAAACATGGAGGAGAGGGAAGAGGAGGAAGGTGGGGTAAACATAGAACAATAAAACATGGAAGAGAGGGAAGAGGATGAAGGTGGGGTAAACATAGAACAGTAAAACATGGAGGAGAGAGAAGAGGAGGAAGGTGGGGTAAACATAGAACAGTAAAACATGGAGGAGAGAGAAGAGGAGGAAGGTGGGGTAAACATAGAACAGTAAAACATGGAGGAGAGGGAAGAGGATGAAGGTGGGGTAAACATAGAACAGTAAAACATGGAGGAGAGGGAAGAGGAGGAAGGTGGGGTAAACATAGAACAGTAAAACATGGAGGAGAGAGAAGAGGAGGAAGGTGGGGTAAACATAGAACAGTAAAACATGGAGGAGAGAGAAGAGGAGGAAGGTGGGGTAAACATAGAACAGTAAAACATGGAGGAGAGGGAAGAGGAGGAAGGTGGGGTAAACATAGAACAGTAAAACATGGAGGAGAGGGAAGAGGATGAAGGTGGGGTAAACATAGAACAGTAAAACATGGAGGAGAGGGAAGAGGATGAAGGTGGGGTAAACATAGAACAGTAAAACATGGAGGAGAGATAAGAGGATGAAGGTGGGGTAAACAGAACAGTAAAACATGGAGGAGAGAGAAGAGGATGAAGGTGGGGTAAACATAGAACAGTAAAACATGGAGGAGAGAGAAGAGGATGAAGGTGGGGTAAACATAGAACAGTAAAACATGGAGGAGAGGGAAGAGGATGAAGGTGGGGTAAACGAGCTGTAGTCAAGTAGTAGTCAAGCTGTAGTCGAGCAGTAGTTGAGGTGTAGTCAAGCTGTAGTCGAGCAGTAGTTGAGGTTTCGGCATCATTCTTAATAGCATTAAAGCCTCTGAAACCAGAGCTGAGTTCTTGCTAAATTCCCCCATTAGTCAGGGACCCATATTTCAGGATTAGTTGAGCGGCCAGAGGGAGTGATCCCACTAGGGACTGTAGGAACTGAAAGCCTCCTGGATCACTGCAGCTCTTAACTTTAACAACGTTTGTTTAGACATCATTTATAAGGCACTGGCTCAGCCTACATTCCAGGCTTTGTGTTTTGGAGGCTTGGCTGAGTGACTGATCTCCACAATGAGGCAGGTTTAGAAAAGCATAGTGCAGAGGAGAGGTGACTGTGTGTTTTTAAAGGTCTAATGGTTACTACCAGAAGGATTTTATTGGCACGTTGATGCTTGGCTCATACTTGTCTTTGCTAAATGATCATGTTTCCCTCTGATGGAGCTGAGGTGCTGCTGGATCACGGAACACTAGAAGACCACTTAAAGATGTGTGATGATGTTGGACTGAAGCTAAATCCTTATTTAGGCCGATGAGGAAAAATGGCGCCTGTTTAAGAGCCTGGTTAGATTGGGTTCCACGTTGTCGTGACGACAGGCGACAGCAGAGGTACATGGTATTTTATGAGCCGGCAGAATGCAAAATCATTCCACATTCATAAGTGTTGAAAACACTGGATGCAATAAACACTATGGGAGCAAACCCACGGAGATCCAGAAGACATCAGGGGACATTCAATATCACCATTTGAATTCCCTCCAGGCTGAAAGGGAACCAATCCCATTAAAGTGACATGGCAACCATGGACTGATGTGAAACAAGCCATAACATTTGGATTATTTCTCCAATGTGAATTTGAACAGAAACGAGATAATGCCTTGTCAGATTCCAGCTAACGTGACTAGTTGGGGCGAATAAAATACATGTAGATATCGTGGGTTTATTTTTGTGACTCAAATGTTTTAATAATGAGAACAATATAGTTGTACAATTAATTATCTCAACAGCCATATGTCATTAGACAGATTTACATTTTACATCAAATTGCTCCAGCAAAAGTGAACGTTTTGGATTCTTGAATTGCTTTCAGAATATAGAAAAAGGCTGCCAATATAAGCTGTTGTTTTGTGTTTTCATTGTCAATGTTACAGGTGGCCAAGAGAAAGTGAAGATAAAAAGAAAGAATAAGAAAGGTAAAGAGGATGGAAACAGAGAAAGAGAAAATAAATATAGTATTTTGACAGATTCTGTGTCCTATGGGACAAATGCACAACGCAGAAGGTGATTAGTATGTGAATACCTTTCAACACGCTTGATAGGGAAAATTATGAATACTCAAACATAACTTCATGAAAGAAGAAAGGCAGGAAAGAGAAGCAGAGAGACAGAGAGAAAGAGAGACAGAAAGACATAGAGACAGAGAGACAGAGAGAGAGACAGAGAGTATTGGCTGTATTACAGACTGGTATAAATGCTGTCTCCCTCTGTTGACCTGTCCCACTTGTAGTAGCTTGTTGATGGGTAAAGTGGGAGGAGGGATAATGATGGGGGAGGAGTCATCCATGTGACAGGAACAGAAGATTAATGTTAATGGTTTGAAAGAGTAAACTTCGTCAACTTTGATTTTCGTTTCAGCAGGTAGCCACCTGTGAATAGGGTGTGGAGCAAGATATTCTCTTGTTGCTATGAACACAATCCCTGACAATCTTAAGACATACAGTACATCAATACGGAACATTAAACAACTGAACATATACTGATGATAACACCCTGGTAGAGATACTGATGATAACACCCTGGTGGAGATACTGATGATAACACCCTGGTAGAGATACTGATGATAACACCCTGGTAGAGATACTGATGATAACACCCTGGTAGAGATACTGATGATAACACCCTGGTAGAGATACTGATGATAACACCCTGGTAGAGATACTGATGATAACACCCTGGTAGAGATACTGATGATAACACCCTGGTAGAGATACTGATGATAACACCCTGGTAGAGATACTGATGATAACACCCTGGTGGAGATACTGATGATAACACCCTGGTAGAGATACTGATGATAACACCCTGATAGAGATACTGATGATAACACCCTGGTGGAGATACTGATGATAACACCCTGGTAGATATACTGATGATAACACCCTGGTAAAGATACTGATGATAACACCCTGGTAGAGATACTGATGATAACACCCTGGTAGAGATACTGATGATAACACCCTGGTAGAGATACTGATGATAACACCCTGGTAGAGATACTGATGATAACACCCTGGTGGAGATACTGATGATAACACCCTGGTAGAGATACTGATGATAACACCCTGATAGAGATACTGATGATAACACCCTGGTGGAGATACTGATGATAACACCCTGGTGGAGATACTGATGATAACACCATGGTAGAGATACTGATGATAACACCCTGGTAAAGATACTGATGATAACACCCTGGTAGAGATACTGATGATAACACCCTGGTAGAGATACTGATGATAACACCCTGGTAGAGATACTGATGATAACACCCTGGTAAAGATACTGATGATTGGGATAACAAGTCTTATTTTATTACTTAATATAAGACTGTCCAGCTTGTTTAAGTCATATGTTATTACTTAATATAAGACTGTCCAGCTTGTTTAAGTCATATGTTATTACTTAATATAAGACTGTCCAGCTTGTTTAAGTCATATGTTATTACTTAATGTAAGACTGTCCAGCTTGTTTAAGTCATATGTTATTACTTAATATAAGACTGTCCAGTTTGTTTAAGTCATATGTTATTACTTAATATAAGACTGTCCAGCTTGTTTAAGTCATATGTTATTACTTAATATAAGACTGTCCAGCTTGTTTAAGTCATATGTTATTACTTAATATAAGACTGTCCAGCTTGTTTAAGTCATATGTTATTACTTAATATAAGACTGTCCAGCTTGTTTAAGTCATATGTTATTACTTAATATAAGACTGTCCAGCTTGTTTAAGTCATATGTTATTACTTAATATAAGACTGTCCAGTTTGTTTAAGTCATATGTTATTACTTAATATAAGACTGTCCAGCTTGTTTAAGTCATATGTTATTACTTAATGTAAGACTGTCCAGCTTGTTTAAGTCATATGTTATTACTTAATATAAGACTGTCCAGCTTGTTTAAGTCATATGTTATTACTTAATATAAGACTGTCCAGCTTGTTTAAGTCATATGTTATTACTTAATGTAAGACTGTCCAGCTTGTTTAAGTCATATGTTATTACTTAATATAAGACTGTCCAGCTTGTTTAAGTCATATGTTATTACTTAATATAAGACTGTCCAGCTTGTTTAAGTCATATGTTATTACTTAATGTAAGACTGTCCAGCTTGTTTAAGTCATATGTTATTACTTAATGTAAGACTGTCCAGCTTGTTTAAGTTATATGTTATAAGCATACAGTACGCAAGCATGTTTTAATCATTTTTTGTTGAAATAAGTATTGTTATTGTATTAATATCCGTTTATTTGTTTTTTGTTTTACATATTCTGACTCGATGTCTGTGGCTATTTCTGTCACGTGCAAAAAAGCGATTAAAGTCAACAGGGGTATCCAAATGTGTCTCGCGCCAAACCAACACTGTTGTAAAGTAAACAGCAAATGGGGCCAAATGTGTCTCATGTAAAACTAAATATAACGTCCCTTTTGTTTGCGCACACCTGCAGTATCGATTCAAAGAAACACAGACAGTCTGAATCCTGCTTTCAGCATCCTCTCTGACAACAGCCGGGATGTCACAGAACAATCTGTCATATAAATGATTTATGTTACAATTTCAGTTTGGTGTAATCTTTGTCATACTTGAATTATCTTTTAGTTGTGTATTTCCTGAAGCTGCCAGGACCTGCCCCCACCATGTGAGGTTGGGTTAGGGTTATTTCCTGAAGCTGCCAGGACCTGCCCCCACCATGTGAGGTTGGGTTAGGGTTATTTCCTGAAGCTGCCAGGACCTGCCCCCACCATGTGAGGTTGCTGCCTCACCCGTTGCCGCACCAGCCAGTGTCCCCAGCACCTCCTCCTGTCCTCCGAATCTCCTCCTGTCCCCAGCTGCTCCACCCCCACGGCTGGTGCACGATGGTGGGGGTAATGTGGTGTCCAGCTTCCCTTCACCCAGTGGTCGTCCTGGCACGTCTTGGAGGGGGTTACAGTAACAGAAAGCTGATGGCCACATCTCATGAACTCATCCCTGAACATATTGTCTTGTTTATTATCATCCACACCAGGTCCCAATCATTAATCATTACATTTTAATATGTGTTCTGCTCTGCCTCCCCTGTTTGTGAATCATTGTTAAATGTATTTTGTGTTGGTAAGTGTTTCTAGAAGCTTTGTGTTTAGTAAGTCGCTATTGTAAGAATATTTTCATTTTAGGTTTTAGTTCAGTGCGTCTGATTCCTCCAAACTCCACCAACATGGCAAATCTGACACCTATATTGTCTCGCTTTAGCCCGGCAGGATATCCGTGCGTGTGAAATCCAACGTCCTCTCTCCCTCGTTTGGTGCACGGACACTTGTTTTATTGTTTCATTGCCGTCACCTGTCTTCCTAATCTCCATGATATTTAAGTTCCTAGTTCCTCCTCTCCCATTGGTGTCACTGGTCTTTGTGTGTGGTTTTTAGCATCGTTACGTTTGCCTATGTCTTGTCTTCTTGAGTGGTTTTTCATTTAAATTTATATTCAATAAATGTCCTTTGTTAGCCAGCGCTTGTGTCTGTCTCCCCTGTGCTTGTTTCTGTCTCCCCTGTGCTTGTGTCTGTCTCCCCTGTGCTTGTGTCTGTCTCCCCTGTGCTTGTGTCTGTCTCCCCTGTGCTTGTGTCTGTCTCCCCTGTGCTTGTGTCTGTCTCCCCTGTGCTTGTGTCTGTCTCCCCTGTGCTTGTGTCTGTCTCCCCTGTGCTTGTGTCTGTCTCCCTGTGCTTGTGTACTTCTCCCCTGTGCTTGTGTCTGTCTCCCCTGTGCTTGTGTCTGTCTCCCCTGTGCTTGTGTCCTTCTCCCCTGTGCTTGTGTCTGTCTCCCCTGTGCTTGTGTCTGTCTCCCCTGTGCTTGTGTCTGTCTCCCCTGTGCTTGTGTCTGTCTCCCGGTGCTTGTGTCTGTCTCCCCTGTGCTTGTGTCTGTCTCCCCTGTGCTTGTGTCCTTCTCCCCTGTGCTTGTGTCTGTCTCCCTTGCGCTTGTGTCTGTCTCCCCTGTGCTTGTGTCCTTCTCCCCTGTGCTTGTGTCTGTCTCCCCTGTGCTTGTGTCTGTCTCCCCTGTGCTTGTGTCTGTCTCCCCTGTGCTTGTGTCTGTCTCCCCTGTGCTTGTGTCTGTCTCCCCTGCGCTTGTGTCTGTCTCCCCTGCGCTTGTGTCCTTCTCCCCTGTGCTTGTGTCTGTCTCCCCTGCGCTTGTGTCTGTCTCCCTTGCGCTTGTGTCTGTCTCCCCATTTGTGACAACTATTGACTAAATACTTTTGGACACTCATACATGTTTAGAAACTCGCTTGTTCACAGGAAATCCACCAGACAAATTAGCAGATTGTTTTGTTTAATAAATACATGTTTTTGTATGCTTTTCAAGTTAAACTAAAGTTAAACAGCTGTGTGTTTGTGACATTATCAGGAATGTTTCTGATGTCAGGTGATGCAAATATAAAGGGACCCCTTAGATGGGATATTTGCATGGCCTGCCTTTTAGATTGTCATTAGGTTGGAGCAGATTTAAATGGTGGTTTCACTCCATCCATTTACACATGACATGTTGGTTTAGATCTTATAGGTTTTGTTAAGCTTTTGTAGTGTGTTGTCTGGTTGGAATCTAGGCAGAATTAGCATGTTCAGCATTAGCATGTTCAGCATTAGCGGGTTCAGCATTAGCATGTTCAGCATTAGCGGGTTCAGGATTAGCATGTTCAGCATTAGCATGTTCAGCATTAGCGGGTTCAGCATTAGCGGGTTCAGCATTAGCGGGTTCAGCATTAGCATGTTCAGTATTAGCGGGTTCAGCATTAGCATGTTCAGCATTAGCATGTTCAGCATTAGCGGGTTCAGCATTAGCATGTTCAGCATTAGCGGGTTCAGCATTAGCATGTTCAGCATTAGCGGGTTCAGCATTAGCATGTTCAGCATTAGCGGGTTCAGGATTAGCATGTTCAGCATTAGCATGTTCAGCATTAGCGGGTTCAGCATTAGCGGGTTCAGCATTAGCGGGTTCAGCATTAGCATGTTCAGTATTAGCGGGTTCAGCATTAGCATGTTCAGCATTAGCATGTTCAGCATTAGCATGTTCAGCATTAGCGGGTTCAGCATTAGCGGGTTCAGCATTAGCGGGTTCAGCATTAGCATGTTCAGTATTAGCGGGTTCAGCATTAGCATGTTCAGCATTAGCATGTTCAGCATTAGCGGGTTCAGCATTAGCATGTTCAGCATTAGCGGGTTCAGCATTAGCATGTTCAGCATTAGCGGGTTCAGCATTAGCATGTTCAGCATTAGCATGTTCAGCATTAGCAGGTTCAACATTAACAGGTTTAGCATTAGCAGGATCTCAATCCAACCCACATTACAGTATCTAGAGGTAGGTCCAGAAATTAGCAACTGACACACATTGTGTTATTTCGGCTGTTTACCAAAATCAATTCAAGATACAGCTAATGACTATGGGCATAAATGCATACTTCGAGCTATGATGGTATTCACATTTAAATTTAAAGAAGGGTGTCACGACTCCTAGACCAAGAAGGACATCTAGTGGCCTAGGAGGAGTGGAGCATATTATCCTCTGTAACACAATAGAAGAACCCACTGGTGAGCTCTGTAACACAATAGAAGAGCCCACTGGTGAGCTCTGTAACACAATAGAAGAACCCACCGGTGAGCTCTTTAACACAATAGAAGAACCCACTGGTGAGCTCTGTAACACAATAGAAGAACCCACTGGTGAGCTCTTTAACACAATAGAAGAACCCACTGGTGAACTCTGTAACACAATAGAAGAACCCACTGGTGAGCTCTGTAACACAATAGAAGAACCCACTGGTGAGCTCTGTAACACAATAGAAGAACCCACTGGTGAGCTCTGTATAGAAGAACCCACTGGTGAGCTCTGTAACACAATAGAAGAACCCACTGGTGAGCTCTGTAACACAATAGAAGAACCCACTGGTGAGCTCTGTAACACAATAGAAGAACCCACTGGTGAGCTCTGTAACACAATAGAAGAACCCACTGGTGAGCTCTGTAACACAATAGAAGAACCCACTGGTGAGCTCTGTAACACAATAGAAGAACCCACTGGTGAGCTCTGTAACACAATAGAAGAACCCACTGGTGAGCTCTGTAACACAATAGAAGAGCCCACTGGTGAGCTCTGTAACACAATAGAAGAACCCACTGGTGAGCTCTGTAACACAATAGAAGAACCCACTGGTGAGCTCTGTAACACAATAGAAGAACCAACTGGTGAGCTCTGTAATACAATAGAAGATCCCACTGGTGAGCTCTGTAACACAATAGAAGAACCCACTGGTGAGCTCTGTAACACAATAGAAGAGCCCACTGGTGAGCTCTGTAACACAATAGAAGAGCCCACTGGTGAGCTCTGTAACACAATAGAAGAACCCACTGGTGAGCTCTGTAACACAATAGAAGAACCCAAGACGTCCACAGAAGACAACAGTGGAGGATGGTAGAAAAAAGCCCTTCACAACATCCATCCCGTTCTTGTGAGAAATAAAACAGTTTGAATGAAACCCAACAACAAATCACAGAGGCCACCAGCTGCAGAATATTGCGCTTCAACACAAATGTTATCCATTGCTGACCTCTAGCGGTTGTATCTGGTACAGCAGCTCTAGATAACCTAAAACAGGGGAGGGCAAACTATTGAGCTCAGGGGCCATCAGGACTTTAAATGGAGGACCACCTTTGTATTGTAATTTGTTACTTATAAATGTTTTGTGGGCCAGAAAAAGGGCAATAATTAAATGTATGCTCACAACATTTATAGTGTAGGTTTTATATTATATATCAATAACTTTTAACCAGTTTCACATATCAATTGGATTGGATTTATTTTGTACCCTCAAACTGTATTAATATCTACCACGGGCCTTAGTTTTCCCACCCCTGACTTAAAGAATTCCGCAATGTCTTACTCATGTCTTGCTCAGTCAGTCCAAACACGATCTATATTGTGCACATGTGAATACGATAACATTATTAGATCAGTTGGTCATGACAGTGAAATCATTTTTAGTAGAGTCAGGCTAGGGTGGTCTTTGGTTCTAAATCCCCACTGCCAACATGAAAGCCTCATAGCACATTTAACCCTCATAACATCCCCCAAAGTTGTTGCTGTAAATATGAATTTGGTCTAAAGGAACGTACCTGGTAAATTAAAACTAAATAAGCCTTACATTTGTAAAGTAAGGCTAGAAAACTACAGTGTTATAACAATTATAAAGTAAGGCTAGAATACTACAGTGTTATAACAATTATAAAGTAAGGCTTGAATACTACAGTGTTATAACATTTATAAAGTAAGGCTAGAATACTACAGTGTTATAACATTTATAAAGTAAGGCTAGAATACTACAGTGTTATAACAATTATAAAGTAAGGCTAGAATACTACAGTGTTATAACAATTATAAAGTAAGGCTTGAATACTACAGTGTTATAACATTTATAAAGTAAGGCTAGAATACTACAGTTTTATAACATTTATAAAGTAAGGCTAGAATACTACAGTTTTATAACATTTATAAAGTAAGGCTAGAATGCTACAGTGTTATAACAATTATAAAGTAAGGCTAGAATACTACAGTGTTATAACAATTATAAAGTAAGGCTAGAATACTACAGTGTTATAACAATTATAAAGTAAGGCTAGAATACTACAGTGTTATAACATTTAAAAAGTAAGGCTAGAATGTTTGTAATCACATGTTATAATAACTACCACCCTGTAGTACTGACCTCCATCACCTGTTATAATAACTACCACCCTGTAGTACTGACCTCCATCACCTGTTATAATAACTACCACCCTGTAGTACTGACCTCCTCCACCTGTTATAATAACTACCACCCTGTAGTACTGACCTCCACCTGTTATAATAACTACCACCCTGTAGTACTGACCTCCACCTGTTATAATAACTACCACCCTGTAGTACTGACCTCCATCACCTGTTATAATAACTACCACCCTGTAGTACTGACCTCCTCCACCTGTTATAATAACTACCACCCTGTAGTACTGACCTCCATCACCTGTTATAATAACTACCACCCTGTAGTACTGACCTCCACCTGTTATAATAACTACCACCCTGTAGTACTGACCCCCCTCCACTTGTTATAATAACTACCACCCTGTAGTACTGACCTCCACCTGTTATAATAACTACCACCCTGTAGTACTGACCTCCACCTGTTATAATAACTACCACCCTGTAGTACTGACCCCCTCCACTTGTTATAATAACTACCACCCTGTAGTACTGACCTCCATCACCTGTTATAATAACTACCACCCTGTAGTACTGACCTCCACCTGTTATAATAACTACCACCCTGTAGTACTGACCCCCTCCACTTGTTATAATAACTACCACCCTGTAGTACTGACCTCCATCACCTGTTATAATAACTACCACCCTGTAGTACTGACCCCCCACTTGTTATAATAAATACCACCCTGTAGTACTGACCTCCACCTGTTATAATAACTACCACCCTGTAGTACTGACATCCTCCACCTGTTATAATAACTACCACCCTGTAGTACTGACCTCCATCACCTGTTATAATAACTACCACCCTGTAGTACTGACCTCCACCTGTTATAATAACTACCACCCTGTAGTACTGACCTCCATCACCTGTTATAATAACTACCACCCTGTAGTACTGACCTCCACCTGTTATAATAACTACCACCCTGTAGTACTGACCTCCATCACCTGTTATAATAACTACCACCCTGTAGTACTGACCCCCTCCACCTGTTATAATAACTACCACCCTGTAGTACTGAACTCCATCACCTGTTATAATAACTACCACCCTGTAGTACTGACCCCCTCCACCTGTTATAACTACCACCCTGTAGTACTAACCTCCACCTGTTATAATAACTACCACCCTGTAGTACTGACCTCCACCTGTTATAATAACTACCACCCTGTAGTACTGACCTCCACCTGTTATAACTACCACCCTGTAGTACTGACCTCCACCTGTTATAATAACTACCACCCTGTAGTACTGACCTCCATCACCTGTTATAATAACTACCACCCTGTAGTACTGACCTCCATCACCTGTTATAATAACTACCACCCTGTAGTACTGACCTCCTCCACCTGTTATAATAACTACCACCCTGTAGTACTGACCTCCTCCACCTGTTATAATAACTACTACCCTGTAGTACTGACCTCCATCACCTGTTATAATAACTACCACCCTGTAGTACTGACCTCCATCACCTGTTATAATAACTACCACCCTGTAGTACTGACCTCCATCACCTGTTATAATAACTACCACCCTGTAGTACTGACCTCCATCACCTGTTATAATAACTACCACCCTGTAGTACTGACCTCCATCACCTGTTATAATAACTACCACCCTGTAGTACTGACCTCCATCACCTGTTATAATAACTACCACCCTGTAGTACTGACCTCCACCTGTTATAATAACTACCACCCTGTAGTACTGACCTCCATCACCTGTTATAATAACTACCACCCTGTAGTACTGACCTCCATCACCTGTTATAATAACTACCACCCTGTAGTACTGACCTCCATCACATGTTATAATAACTACCACCCTGTAGTACTGACCTCCATCACATGTTATAATAACTACCACCCTGTAGTACTGACCTCCATCACCTGTTATAATAACTACCACCCTGTAGTACTGACCTCCATCACCTATACCATATAGGATCGGGGCATTTGGACTACACCTCAGATCTGCTTTGCCCAAATGACTTGTGGTTGTCCTCGCTTTGACATGCTTGTTAATGAACATTAATTCCAGGTGACTATCTAATAAATTCTAAATTTTTTATATTTTAAAATTTAAAATGATCTTGTATTTTAATGTTGATACACTGTTAGTGCCAATATACATTATGTTGACGTAGGAAAATTATTGACCTTTTCAGTAACTTCTAAGCGATTTATGTTGGTCCCGCCTTCGAAAAAGTGATATGTGCTGTGCTCTTTAACCAATCAGATTAAACACTGGTGTTATTTCTCGAAGTCTAGACCAATCAGAAAACCCTGAGCGTAAAGCTGTCAGAAAAACACAGGGGGAGGGACCGTACAGTAAAGTCATTATTTAATGCAGTAATATTACTTTAAGACTCTGAATTCGGTTATTTCTACATGAAGGTAAATGTAGTAACTTTTGATAAACCAAAATAATATTCCAAACAAACATGTATAAATCGTAGCATTGCTGTGCATTTATGTTGTTATTAGTAATGTTGTTAGCATGTTGTTACAGAGACGTTACAGTCTGCACGTTGCTTCAGGCTTGTTGTGCTAACTCTGGTGCATTTAGCTAGTTAGCCACCATAGCTAGTTAGCCACCATAGCTATCCTTCTGGTGTGTTAGCTAGTTAGCCACCATAGCTATCCTTCTGGTGTGTTAGCTAGTTAGCCACCATAGCTATCCTCCTGGTCTGTTTAGCAAGCTAGCCACCATAGCTAGTTAGCTACCATAGCTATCCTCCCTGGTGTGTTTAGCTAGTTAGCCACCATAGCTATCCTCCTGGTGTGTGAGCTAGTTAGCCACCATAGCTATCAACCTGGTGTTTAGCTAGTTAGCCACCATAGTTATCCTCCGGGTTCATTTGGAACAGTGCGTTGTGTATAAATCCCTTTTAATATCATTAATTGCATTTGAAATTACACGTTTGAAATGCCTAATCGAATTGCAACGCGATAACGCAAAATATATTACACGTCTTCTTTAATTCTCCTAATTGTACAGCATATTTGTTTGGTAGCGTCGGCCACCATGTTAGAAGTTCAGAGAAACATCTAGAAACATCTAGATTCAGAAAGGCTTTGATCCAATGAGCTGTAAACAAACATCTGTTTACAGTTTGATATTGAAATACTTTCATATTGTCATGCACCCGGTAATATTATTTGTGTAACGTATGTATTCAATCGATGTAAAAAACAGTTGTATTTATTAGTTTAAAGTATTAAGGCCCGATGACGTCAGATCAGAGAGTTTCATCAGGACAGCTCAGTCGACCCTCCTTGGGTTCTGCACATTGTCCCGCTTTTGTTTATTTCACATCGCAGTAGTTACATAATTTAAGTTAACATTTTAGACGTATGCGTGGTTTTGTTTTTTATTTAAAATGTACTTAAATTTGGCTTAAATGCGTGAAAATGGGCGCCATTACTGGTTACACATTAGATCATCCTGTACGCTGCTAGATAATTGCCTAGCTACAATAAAAACATTTATAAAGCTAAATATGAGATTACATACACATTATGTAACCCTAACCATGTTCCATTGCTATAACATACACATTATGTAACCCTAACCCTGTTACTTTGCTTTTACATACACATTATGTAACCCTAACCCTGTTACATTGCTATAACATACACATTATGTAACCCTAACCCTGTTACATTGCTATAACATACACAATATTTAACCCTAACCCTGTTACATTGCTATAACATACACATTATGTAACCCTAACCCTGTTACATTGCTTTACTGCACAGCTCTTATTGTGTAGTCAGATTTATCAGATGGAAGGAGGCGTGTCTGTTCTGGACCCTGTTATGCTATATGGTTCTGTCTGTTCTGGACCCTCTTATGCTATATGGTTCTGTCTGTTCTGGACCCTGTTATGCTATATGGTTCTGTCTGTTCTGGACCCTGTTATGCTATATGGTTCTGTCTGTTCTGGACCCTGTTATGCTATATGGTTCTGTCTGTTCTGGATCCTGTTATGCTTTATGGTACTGTCTCGGTTCAATAGGTTTTTCCTATTGCAGCTTAACTACAATGATGTGTGTCACATTTATTTGATTCTAAAAAAATACCTATAGTTATTTTATTCGTGATTTTTTTCTTTATTATTATTATTATTGACTTGTGTACATAATGCATGCATCTTTTCTACCGAAATTATGAAAAAGTTCAGTAGATGTCCACCCCAATGGAACAGGCTGGAAGCATGTCTCAGCCCCACCCGGGTCTCTCCCCAGGCCCGGGCATGTCCCCTGGCTCTGGACACATGATGGGTCCTAGCCCTGGACCTCCCATCCTGCAAGGACAATTGGCTGGGGACTACCTTCAAGACCCCACACACTCCATGCACAAGGTATCCTCCAGTACAGCACAATTCTACGGTATCATACAGCATAATGCTACTATAGTGGCTGCATGGTATCTATATGTTTCAGTAGAATAACAGACCTCCTACACCATAATGCTACTATAGTGGCTGCATGTTATCTATATGTTTCAGTAGAATAACATACCTCCTACACCATAATGCTACTATAGTGGCTGCATGTTAGCTATATGTTTCAGTAGAATAACAGACCTCCTACACCATAATGCTACTATAGTGGCTGCATGATATCTATATGTTTCAGTAGAATGGTGTGCCAGTAGACCCATGTTAATGTTGATGTGTTTCCAGTCACTGGAGGGGATTCATGAGAAGGGGCTGGGAGAGGATATAAACTATGGTCAGATAAAGGGTGTTGGAATGAGGGCTTTACACAGCGGAATGGGACCGCCACAGAGCCCCCTGGACCAGCTCAGTAACCAAGGTAACACTGCTCATCTCGATATAGGATTGGACAATACAACACACGACATTAATTAACACACTGTATAGCATGTAAACCTATGACGGATATATGGCATACTGGCCTAATAATAATAATAATAATATAACACACTGTATAGCATGTAAACCTATGACGGATATATGGCATACTGGCCTAATAATAATAATATAACACACTGTATAGCTTGTAAACTTATGACGGATATATGGCATACTGGCCTAATAATAATAATAATAATATAACACACTGTATAGCATGTAAACCTATGACGGATATATGGCATACTGGCCTAATAAAATAATAATAATAATAATATAACACACTGTATAGCATGTAAACCTATGACGGATATATGGCATACTGGCCTAATAATAATAATAATATAACACACTGTATAGCATGTAAACTTATGACGGATATATGGCATACTGGCCTAATAATAATAATAATAATATAAAACACTGTATAGCATGTAAACCTATGACCGATATATGGCATACTGGCCTAATAATAATAATATAACACACTGTATAGCATGTAAACCTATGACGGATATATGGCATACTGGCCTAATAATAATAATAATAATATAACACACTGTATAGCATGTAAACCTATGACGGATATATGGCATACTGGCCTAATAATAATAATATAACACACTGTATAGCATGTAAACCTATGACGGATATATGGCATACTGGCCTAATAATAATAATAATAATAATATAACACACTGTATAGCATGTAAACCTATGACGGATATATGGCATACTGGCCTAATAATAATAATATAACACACTGTATAGCATGTAAACCTATGACAGATATATGGCATACTGGCCTAATAATAATAATAATATAACACACTGTATAGCATGTAAACCTATGACGGATATATGGCATACTGGCCTAATAATAATAATAATAATATAACACACTGTATAGCATGTAAACCTATGACGGATATATGGCATACTGGCCTAATAATAATATAACACAGTGTATAGCATGTAAACCTATGACGGATATATGGCATACTGGCCTAATAATAATAATAATAATATAACACACTGTATAGCATGTAAACCTATGACGGATATATGGCATACTGGCCTAATAATAATAATAAAAATATAACACACTGTATAGCATGTAAACCTATGACGGATATATGGCATACTGGCCTAATAATAATAATATAACACACTGTATAGCATGTAAACCTATGACAGATATATGGCATACTGGCCTAATAATAATAATAATAATAATAATAATATAACACACTGTATAGCATGTAAACCTATGACGGATATATGGCATACTGGCCTAATAATAAAAAACACTGTATAGCATGTAAACCTATGACAGATATATGGCATACTGGCCTAATAATAATAATAATAATAATAATATAACACACTGTATAGCATGTAAACCTATGACGGATATATGGCATACTGGCCAAATAATAATAATAATAATAATATAACACACTGTATAGCATGTAAACCTATGACGGATGTTCCTTCTGCAGGCTACATGTCCCCTCACCCATCCCCCTTGGGTGTGCCAGAACACGCCTCCAGCCCCCTGTCTCGGGGTGGGCCTACGCCTCCCATGCCCCCTACTCCGTTGGGCCCCTTAATGCCCCTGATGGACCCTCAGTCAGCTATGGGTTCCCAGGGGCCTCAGGGCCGTGGCCCCTCCTCCTTCAGCCCTGTTCAGTTACAGCAGTTGCGTGCTCAAATCCTGGCCTATAAGATCTTGGGGCGGGGCCAGCCGCTCCCTGAAAACTTGCAGCTGGCGGTCCAGGGAAAGAGGAGTCTGCCCACCATGCAGCAACAACAACAGCCGGGCACCTGCAGCCCGTACATCAGGTCCCCTGGTAAGTGTTATTTCCTGGTATATATTGTTACATCCTGGTAAGTGTTGTTACTTCCTGGTAAGTGTTGTTATGTCCTGGTTTGGCCTTCATCATGTTGTGTTGTTTTGCCAGGTTTGGCCTTTATCATGTTGTGTTGTTTTACCTGGTTTGGCCTTTATCATGTTGTGTTGTTTTACCAGGTTTGGCCTTTATCTTGTTGTGTTGTTTTACCAGGTTTGGTCTTTATCATGTTGTGTTGTTTTACCTGGTTTGGCCTTTATCATGTTGTGTTGTTTTTATCATGTTGTGTTGTTTTGCCAGGTTTGGCCTTTATCCTGGTTTGGCCTTTATCATGTTGTGTTGTTTTACCAGGTTTGGCCTTTATCATGTTGTGTTTTTATGTCCTGGTTTGGCCTTTATCATGTTGTGTTTTTATGTCCTGGTTTGGCCTTTATCATGTTGTGTTACCTGGTTTGGCCTTTATCATGTTGTGTTGTTTTACCAGGTTTGGCCTTTATCATGTTGTGTTGTTTTGCCAGGTTTGGCCTTTATCATGTTGTGTTGTTTTACCAGGTTTGGCCTTTATCTTGTTGTGTTGTTTTACCTGGTTTGGCCTTTATCATGTTGTGTTGTTTTACCTGGTTTGGCCTTTATCATGTTGTGTTGTTTTACCTGGTTTGGCCTTTATCATGTTGTGTTGTTTTACCTGGTTTGGCCTTTATCATGTTGTGTTGTTTTACCTGGTTTGGCCTTTATCATGTTGTGTTGTTTTACCAGGTTTGGCCTTTATCATGTTGTGTTGTTTTACCAGGTTTGGCTAATGCCTCTATGCCTGGCCCTCCATCAGGCCTCGGTCCCAGCCCCAGCATACCAGGACACACCCAGACCTCTGGGCCCAAAGTCTGGCCTGAAGGTTCGTTGTTAAGCCGTACCCAAACTTTATTTGTGGGTCTATTTAAAAGTTTTCCTTTCTCAGGTAAATGTCCTTGGCCTTTCCCAAATTGATTGATCAGGAATCTGTGTTCTTCCCTTTCAGGCCAGGGTAATGAGAATCCCAACAACCCCCAGAAAATGCTAGCCCCACCCCTTAGTGACAGACCCTCCCCTGCCCCTCCCCAAGCCCCTCCCTCTGGCTCCATGTCCGGTTCCACCATCCCTCATCTGCCACAGGGGCAGCAGCCCGTCATCACACTGCAACAGAAACAGAACCGAGTCACGCCCATTCAGAAACCCCAGGGTCTGGATCCCACTGAAATCCTGCAGGAACGAGAGTACAGGTACAGGGTTTTTATTGTCACGTTCATCAAAATTCACACATTTTGGACCTTTAGACCCAGGGTTTGAACCTAACCCTAAACACATTTTATTGGGTTTGGACCTAATCCTAAACACATTTCATTGGGTTTGGACCTAACCCTAAACACATTTTATTGGGTTTGGACCTAACCCTAAACACATTTTATTGGGTTTGGACCTAACCCTAAACACATTTTATTGGGTTTGGACCTAACCCTAAACACATTTCATTGGGTTTGGACCTAACCCTAAACACATTTGATTGGGTTTGGACCTAACCCTAAACACATTTTATTGGGTTTGGACCTAACCCTAAACACATTTTATTTGGTTTGGACCTAACAACATTTTATTGGGTTTAAACCTAACCCTTACCACATTTTTGGGTTTGGACCTAACCCTAACCACATTTTATTGGGTTTGGACCTAACCCTAACCACATTTTATTGGGTTTGGACCTAACCCTAACCACATTTTAATGGGTTTGGATCTAACCACGTTTTATTGAGTTTGGACCTAACCCTAACCACATTTTATTGGGTTTGGACCTAACCCTAACCACATTTTATTGGGTTTGGACCTAACCCTAACCACATTTTAATGGGTTTGGATCTAACCACGTTTTATTGAGTTTGGACCTAACCCTAAACGCATTTTATTGGGTTTGGTTCTAACCACATTTTATTGGATGTGGATGCCACTACTCAGAACCTAATTACATTTTATTGGGTTTGGACCTAACCCTAACCACATTTTATTGGGTTTGGACCTAACCACATTTTATTGGATGTGGATGCCACTACTCAGAACCTAACCCTAACCATATTTTATTGGGTTTGGACCTAACCCTAACCACATTTTATTGGGTTTGGACCTAACCCTAACCACATTTTATTGGGTTTGGACCTAACCACATTTTATTGGATGTGGATGCCACTACTCAGAACCTAACCACATTTTATTGGGTTGGGACCTAACCCTAACCACATTTTATTGGGTTTGGACCTAACCACATTTTATTGGATGTGGATGCCACTACTCAGAACCTAACCATATTTTATTGGGTTTGGACCTAACCCTAACCACATTTTATTGGGTTTGGACCTAACCCTAACCACATTTTAATGGGTTTGGACCTAACCACATTTTATTGGGTTTGGACCTAACCCCAACCACATTTTATTGGGTTTGGACCTAACCCTAAACACATTTTATTGGGTTTGGACCTAACCATAACCACATTTCATTAGAGTTTTTGCTACCGATCAACAGCAAAAAAGTAATAAATAAAACTTGGAAAATATTCTAAATGTATATAAGATCTCAATTTAAATATGATTTATTGAATAAGTATTCACTCATTTTATTTTGTAGAGGCACCTTTGGCCTAACCCCAGCCTTGAGTCTATTTGTATTAAATGGACACATAGGATACATTCTATATTAACCCAGTTCATACACCAAATAGGCAGGGTCTCTGTTTGTGTTGTCTGTTTTGCTCTGTTTGCACTGTTTTGTGTACATCTTCAAATATGTGTTTTCAAGCTGCAACGAGTGGTCAGAAAACAATCCTAGTGTGTCTAAACAGACTTGGCGAATATACCTGATTCTGATTATTTATTGGTCAAATTAGATTTACTAATTATTTCTGTTAATCTTTACTTACCAACCTACTGATAACCAGTAACTTCTATGGCAAAAAAAAACTAAATTCTGTAGCCACTGTGCAGCTACGGTTGTGGTAAAGTTACGGTTGTGGTAAAGACTACAGTCGGGTTCTGAATAAATTGGTAAGATGACGTTTCACAAGATAAGGAAATGTCACTGAGTTTCGTACATTGTACAGTTACTTTGTTTACATTGATAAAAATAAGTGGATTAACCAACCAGTTATTATTTGGCATTAGATGTGGATTAACCAACCAGTTATTATTTGGCATTAGATGTGGATTAGCCAACCAGTTATTATTTGGCATTAGATGTGGATTAGCCAACCAGTTATTATTTGGCATTAGATGTGGATTAGCCAACCAGTTATTATTTGGCATTAGATGTGGATTAGCCAACCAGTTATTATTTGGCATTAGATGTGGATTAGCCAACCAGTTATTATTTGGCATTAGATGTGGATTAGCCAACCAGTTATTATTTGGCATTAGATGTGGATTAGCCAACCAGTTATTATTTGGCATTAGATGTGGATTAGCCAACCAGTTATTATTTGGCATTAGATGTGGATTAGCCAACCAGTTATTATTTGGCATTAGATGTGGATTAGCCAACCAGTTATTATTTGGCATTAGATGTGGATTAGCCAACCAGTTATTATTTGGCATTAGATGTGGATTAGCCAACCAGTTATTATTTGGCATTAGATGTGGATTAGCCAACCAGTTATTATTTGGCATTAGATGTGGATTAGCCAACCAGTTATTATTTGGCATTAGATGTGGATTAGCCAACCAGTTATTATTTGGCATTAGATGTGGATTAGCCAACCAGTTATTATTTGGCATTAGATGTGGATTAGCCAACCAGTTATTATCTGGCATTAGATGTGGATTAGCCAACCAGTTATTATTTGGCATTAGATGTGGATTAGCCAACCAGTTATTATTTGGCATTAGATGTGGATTACCCAACCAGTTTGGGCTATTGCTAATTATTCTACAGCAGGCATCAATGATAAATACAGTTGAAGGTGCCTGTGTTTTGCTTTCATATAAACAAGTTGGGATGGTGTCAATAAAATAATTGTCACCCCAGACTACAGGCTCGTATTGCCCACCGGATACAGGAACTGGAGAGTCTACCTGGAGCTCTGCCTCCAGACCTGAGGAGTAAAGCCACGGTAGAGCTCAAGGCTTTGAGACTACTCAACTTTCAAAGACAGGTGCACTTAATATGTTTCAATCCAACCTTCCAGGGTTTAGGGTTAGGGCTAACCCTAAGGGTTCAGGGATAACTAACCCCAGGGTTCAGGGCTAACCCTAACCCCAGGGTTCAGTGCTAACCCTAACCCCAGGGTTCAGTGCTAACCCTAACCCCAGGGTTCAGTGCTAACCCTAACCCCAGGGTTCAGTGCTAACCCTAACCCCAGGGTTCAGTGCTAACCCTAACCCCAGGGTTCAGGGCTAACCCTAACCCCAGGGTTTTGACATGAACACTTCCTGCATGCTCCAGACTTCATGACGCTCTTAATCTCGCATGTAACTGTATTGATTTTTGGTAATTGCTTGTTTTCTCTCTGTAGCTCCGTCAGGATGTTGTCCAATGCATGCGCAGAGACACAAGCCTGGAGACGGCTCTGAACTCAAAGGCCTACAAGAGGAGCAAACGTCAGACGCTGAGAGAGGCTCGAATGACGGAGAAACTGGAGAAACAACAGAAGATGGAACAGGAGAGGAAACGAAGACAGAAACACCAGGTACCAGGGAAAGAAGATGACTTCCAACTAGTATCTCAATGTTTCAGTGAGATAATATCACAGTTTGATATTCAACTATCTGAGCCACTCACTGATAGAACAGGTACAAATTAACTATCTGAGCCACTCACTGATAGAACAGGTACAAGTTAATCTCAAGCCCCTCTAGATTTTGTAAGACCCTAGACATAGTTGATGTTTACTTCAGAACAGGAGTTTTTGTTAAATTACTAAATTGAAGAAAAGATAAATCATGTCTAAAATATATTACTTGTTTTTACACATAGCATAATATTTATAATTTTGTCTCTAGGAGTATCTGAACAGCATTTTGCAACATGCCAAGGACTTCAAGGAGTATCATCGTTCCATCTCTGGAAAAATGCTAAAGCTGACCAAGGCCATCGTCACCTGGCACACCAACACAGAGAGAGAGCAGAAGAAAGAGACAGAAAGAATTGAGAAGGAGAGGATGAGAAGACTCATGGTGAGTCAGAGGAAGACTCTCGGTGAGTCAGAGGAAGACTCTCGGTGAGTCAGAGGAAGACTCTCGGTGAGTCAGAGGAAGACTCTCGGTGAGTCAGAGGAAGACTCTCGGTGAGTCAGAGGAAGACTCACGGTGAGTCAGAGGAAGACTCACGGTGAGTCAGAGGAAGACTCACGGTGAGTCAGAGGAAGACTCACGGTGAGTCAGAGGAAGACTCACGGTGAGTCAGAGGAAGACTCACGGTGAGTCAGAGGAAGACTCACGGTGAGTCAGAGGAAGACTCACGGTGAGTCAGAGGAAGACTCACGGTGAGTCAGAGGAAGACTCACGGTGAGTCAGAGGAAGACTCACGGTGAGTCAGAGGAAGACTCACGGTGAGTCAGAGGAAGACTCACGGTGAGTCAGAGGAAGACTCACGGTGAGTCAGAGGAAGACTCACGGTGAGTCAGAGGAAGACTCACGGTGAGTCAGAGGAAGACTCACGGTGAGTCAGAGGAAGACTCACGGTGAGTCAGAGGAAGACTCACGGTGAGTCAGAGGAAGACTCACGGTGAGTCAGAGGAAGACTCACGGTGAGTCAGAGGAAGACTCACGGTGAGTCAGAGGAAGACTCACGGTGAGTCAGAGGAAGACTCACGGTGAGTCAGAGGAAGACTCACGGTGAGTCAGAGGAAGACTCACGGTGAGTCAGAGGAAGACTCACGGTGAGTCAGAGGAAGACTCACGGTGAGTCAGAGGAAGACTCACGGTGAGTCAGACGCAGAGGATGAGGAGGCTACAGGAAGATGTCTGGTTCAATGTTTGGGTTTGTTAGTTTAGTCTCTTGACTCCTTCTATTAAATTCCTGTTAAGGCAGAGGATGAGGAGGGCTACAGGAAGTTGATTGACCAGAAGAAGGACAAGCGTCTGGCGTACTTGCTGCAGCAGACAGACGAGTATGTAGCAAATCTCACAGACCTAGTCTACGAACACAAGGCTGCACAGGCTGCCAACATGAAAAAGAAGAAAAAGAAGAAGAAAAAGAAGGTGAGAAACCAACAAGAATCTCTCTGTGTGATGACAGTTGCTAGTTTTACACTTCTGGTCAAGTATATTTACACCTTTCTTTCATCAAAGAACTGGAGACTTGATGAATGTTTCCCTGTCCATCCACAGTTCAGCACTTTTATGACAATAATTCAATAGTATTACAGCTCCTCTAAAACCAGAGAGGCCATGTCCCTTATTTGATGAGTGAAACTCTGAAGTCTGAACCCAATCCTAAACCTAACCCTAAACCTAGTATAAAGTGAAACTCTGAAGTCTGAACTCAATCCTAAACCTACATATTAGTTCTGGTGCTGTAATACGTACATCACATGTTGGTGTTTAGATCAGGTACTTCACATGTTTAGATCAGGTACCTCACATGATTAGATCAGGTACCTCACATGATTAGATCAGGTACTTCACATGTTTAGATCAGGTACTTCACATGTTTAGATCAGGTACTTCACATGTTTAGATCAGGTACTTCACATGTTTAGATCAGGTACTTCACATGTTTAGATCCGGTACTTCACATGTTGGCGTTTATGTCACAGAGAGGTGTGGACAGGTAGCTGTAATTTGGGCAGCTTTGAGAGGCTCTGACCTAGTTCTCATAGATTATTGCAAACAATGGTTTTGTCATAATTCCATGATTCAACATTGATATCTAATGTAATTTAATGTCATCTAATGTGATCCATTAAAGGTGGATGACTGTGGAGAAGGGATGAGTGGTATTGGTCCTGATGGAGAGGTGAGACACAACCAACTCAAGTCCCTAGTTGTTCATTACAATTCCTGTTGCTCCTGTCTGATTGACTCACTAAACATCTGTTGTCCCTGAAGCCCATAGATGATAGCAGCCAGATGAGTGAGCTCCCAGTCAAAGTGATTCATACAGAGACAGGCAAGGTTCTACACGGGCCAGACGCCCCAAAGTCCTCCCAGCTGGAGGCCTGGCTTGAGATGAACCCTGGGTGAGACGTCAGAATCCTGTCCCGTTCTACGTTCACATGGATTCTTTAGCTTGACTTCTAACCAATCGCTTTACATCCTAGATATGAAGTAGCTCCAAGGTCAGACAGCGAAGAGAGCGGCTCAGAGTTTGAGGAAGAGGTGAGTGACACAACCTGCCCTGTCTGGTCTGACCTACTGATGTCCTACTGATGTCCTACTACTGATATCCTACTACTGATGATCTACTGCTGTTCTACTGATGACCTACTACTGATGACCTACTACTGATGACCTACTACTGATGACCTACTACTGATGACCTACTAGTGATGACCTACTAGTGATGACCTACTACTGATGTACTACTACTGATGACCTACTACTAATGACCTACTACTGATGACCTACTTCTAATGACCTACTGATGTCCTACTACTGATGATCTACTGCTAACCTACTGATGACCTACTACTGACGTCCTACTGATGACCTACTATTGATGACCTACTGAGGACCTACTGATGACCTACTACTGATGATCTACTGCTAACCTACTGGTGACCTACTACTGCTAACCTACTGATGACCTACTACTGAGGACCTACTGATGACCTACTGAGGAACTACTGCTGATCAACTGCTAACCTACTGCTGATGACCTACTGATGACCTACCACTGATGTCCTACCACTGCTGACCTACTGATGACCTACTACTGATGACCTACTACTGATTACCTACAGCTGACCTACTGATGTCCTACTATTGATGACCTATTACTGATGATCTACTGATGACCTACTACTGATGTCCTACTACTGATGACCTACTGCTGATGACCTACTGATGACCTACTGATGACCTACTGCTGACCTACTGATGACCAACTGCTGACCTACTACTGATGACCTACTACTGATGACCTACTACTGATGACCTACTACTGATGACCTACTACTGATGACCTACTACTGATGATCTACTACTGCTGACCTACATAGGAACTACTGCTGATCAACTGCTGACATACTGCTAATGACCTACTTATGACCTACTACTGAGGACCTACTACTGAGGACCTACTACTGAGGACCTACCACTGATGTCCTACCACTGATGTCCTACCACTGATGTCCTACCACTGCTGACCTACTGCTGACCTACTACTGATGACCTACTGCTGACCTATTGATGTCCTACTGATGACCTACAACTGATGACCTACTACTGATGACCTACTGAGAAACTACTGCTGACCTACTGCTGATGACCTACTGATGACCTACTACTGATGACCTACCACTGATGACCTACCACTGATGTCCTACCACTGCTGACCTACTGATGATATACTGCTGACCTATTGATGTCCTACTGATGACCTACCACTGATTACCTACTGCTGACCTACTGATGTCCTACTACTGATGACCTACTGCTGACCTATTGATGTCCTACTACTGATGATCTACTGATGACCTACTGCTGACCTACTACTGATGACCTACTACTGATTACCTACTGCTGACCTACTGATGTCCTACTACTGATGATCTACTGATGACCTACTACTGATGACCTACTACTGATGACCAACTACTGATGTCCTACTACTGATGACCTACTACTGATGACCTACAACTGATGACCTACTACTGATGACCTACTGCTGATGATTTACTACTGATGACCCACTGATGACCAACTGCTGACCTACTGATGACCTACTACTGATGTCCTACTGATGACCTACTACTGACCAACTGCTGACCTACAGATGACCTACTACTGATGACCTACTGCTGACCTACTGGTGTCCTACTGATGACCTACTCTACACCAGCAGTTTTCGCATCTCCTCTGGGACGTCTAGATGTTTTATAACTGATATCATTGGCTGGCAGGGACACAGTATTGTGGTGTACATTGCTGTGTGCTTTGTGGAAGTATTCCTTTAATTATATTATTCACAGAAAGCTAACATCAGATTGGTTTATGATAATTATATGTTAATCACTCCTTTATAATTGCTTAGTCAAGATACTCAATGCAGTTCCAGCTGAGTTATTTTAGATCTGGATAAATTAAAACAAAAGCATTACTGATAAACTGCTTTGAGTAATAAAATCTAGAGGAACTGTGTTCTTACAAATGTCTTTGTGCTTTAGGAAGAGGAGGATAATCTAGGAATGTCTAGCAGGCCAGAATCTCAGACTGAGGAGAAGAAAATGTTTCATCCCAACAGTGACGAGTTACCGGAGAACGCCGCTAAGCAAATAATCGAGTAGGTCTCTACATCCTAACACTAATCTAGTAGTTCTCTACATCCTAACACTTATCTAGTAGGTCTCTTTACATCCTAACACTAATCTAGTAGGTCTCTTTACATCCTAACACTAATCTAGTAGGTCTCAGTTCCCTATAGACCAGGGGTGGGCAAACTATGGCCCTCGGGCCGAACAGAAGGTATTAAAACAGTTTTGAGAGGAAGTACAAAATAACTTAGTTATTATTAGATATAACACACCTCCAGTACATATGTTACGTGTGTACATTTTAATTATTGCCCTTTTCTGGCCCACACATATTTTAGAATGAAAAATTACACAACAAATGTGGCCCTTCATATAATTTCCAAGTGCTGATGTGGCCCCTGAGCTGAATTATCTGTGCTGCTATAGACAATGTCTTTACGATGCTTATACCCTGATAGAGTCTGTAAGTCAATGCACTCTGGCAGTTCATATTCAGTTAGCTGCTCTGACTGGCTGCTCTGGCTGCTCTGACTGGCTGCTCTGACTGGCTGCTCTGACTGGCTGCTCTGATTGGCAGCTCTGATTGGCAGCTCTGATTGGCAGCTCTGATTGGCAGCTCTGATTGGCAGCTCTGATTGGCAGCTCTGATTGGCAGCTCTGATTGGCAGCTCTGATTAGCAGCTCTGATTGGCTGCACATTAGCTGCTACATTAGGTGATATTCACTGGACAGGATACCAGTGGCTTAAATGCAAATGATCTTAATATTCACAATTAATCAGAAGGCCATTTAAAATGGAGACACAGAGCAGGTCTGCCAGCTGACTGCCATGTGTTTGGTGACCTAACCTTAATACTGCCATATGTTGGGTTACCTAACCGTAACCCTGCCATATGTTAGGTTACCTAACCCTGACATGTGTTGGGTTACCTAACCGTACCCCTGCCATATGTTGGGTTACCTAACCCCAACCCTGACATGTGTTGGGTTACCTAACCCTAACCCTGCCATGTGTTGGGTTACCTAACCCCAACCCTGCCATGTGTTGGGTTACCTAACCCCAACCCTGACATGTGTTGGGTTACCTAACCCTGCCATGTGTCGGGTGACCTAACCTTAATACTGCCGTATGTTGGGTTACCTAATCCTAACCCTGCCATGTGTTGGGTTACCTAACCTTAATACTGCCATGTGTTGGGTTACCTAACCCCTGCCATGTGGTGTTCTCAGGTCAGCCAAGCAGGATGTGGATGATGAATACACTGTACCAGAGACTGAACTGACCGTCTTCCAACAGTCGTACTACGGAGTGGCTCACGCTATCATTGAGAGGGTTGAGAAACAGTCATCACTGCTTATCAATGGCACTCTCAAACATTACCAGGTAAATACAGATCACACATTACTAGGTAAATACAGATCACACATTACCAGGTAAATACAGATCAAACATTACCAGGTAAATATAGATCAAACATTACCAGTAAATACAGATCACACATTACTAGGTAAATACAGATCACACATTACCAGGTAAATACAGATCAAACATTACCAGGTAAATATAGATCACACATTACCAGGTAAGTATAGATCACACATTACCAGGTAAATACAGATCAAACATTACCAGATAAATACAGATCACACATTACCAGGTAAATATAGATCAAACATTACCAGGTAAATACAGATCACACATTACCAGGTAAATACAGATCACACATTACTAGGTAAATACAGATCAGAAATTACCAGGTAAATTTACACATTCTCTTCGTGTTGTAGGGTGGTTTAATGCATTCTCTGTGTTGTAGAGTGGTTTAATGCATTCTCTGTGTTGTAGAGTGGTTTAATGCATTCTCTGTGTTGTAGAGTGGTTTAATACATTTTCTGTATTGTAGGGTGGTTTAATACATTCTCTGTATTGTAGGGTGGTTTAATACATTCTCTGTGTTGTAGGGTGGTTTAATACATTCTCTGTGTTGTAGGGTGGTTTAATACATTCTCTGTGTTGTAGGGTGGTTTAGTACATTCTCTGTGTTGTAGGGTGGTTTAACTCATTCTCTGTGTTGTAGGGTGGTTTAACTCATTCTCTGTGTTGTAGGGTGGTTTAACACATTCTCTGTGTTGTAGGGTGGTTTAACTCATTCTCTGTGTTGTAGGGTGGTTTAACTCATTCTCTGTGTTGTAGGGTGGTTTAACTCATTCTCTGTGTTGTAGGGTGGTTTAACTCATTCTCTGTGTTGTAGGGTGGTTTAATACATTCTCTGTGTTGTAGGGTGGTTTAACTCATTCTCTGTGTTGTAGGGTGGTTTAACTCATTCTCTGTGTTGTAGGGTGGTTTAGTACATTCTCTGTGTTGTAGGGTGGTTTAGTACATTCTCTGTGTTGTAGGGTGGTTTAACTCATTCTCTGTGTTGTAGGGTGGTTTAACTCATTCTCTGTGTTGTAGGGTGGTTTAACTCATTCTCTGTGTTGTAGGGTGGTTTAATTCATTCTCTGTGTTGTAGGTGTTGTAGTTTTAATACATTCTCTGTGTTGTAGGGTGGTTTAATACATTCTCTGTGTTGTAGGGTGGTTTAATACATTCTCTGTGTTGTAGGGTGGTTTAACTCATTCTCTGTGTTGTAGGGTGGTTTAACTCATTCTCTGTGTTGTAGGGTGGTTTAATACATTCTCTGTGTTGTAGGGTGGTTTAATACATTCTCTGTGTTGTAGGGTGGTTTAATACATTCTCTGTGTTGTAGGGTGGTTTAATACATTCTCTGTGTTGTAGGGTGGTTTAACTCATTCTTTGTGTGTTTCAGGTCCAGGGTCTGGAGTGGATGGTGTCTCTATACAACAATAACTTGAATGGTATATTGGCAGATGAGATGGGGCTTGGAAAAACTATTCAGACCATAGCGCTCATCACATACCTGATGGAACACAAAAGACTCAATGGACCTTATCTAATCATCGTACCACTCTCGTATGTAATCTCTGACCATTTATTCTCTATAGGTTACGGATTATATCTGAACCCAGGTCATCTCTATAGGTTACGGATTATATCTGAACCCAGGTCATCTCTATAGGTTACGGATTATATCTGAACCTAGGTCATCTCTATAGATTACGGATTATATCTGAACCCAGGTCATCTCTATAGATTACAGATTATATCTGAACCTAGGTCATCTCTATAGATTACAGATTATATCTGAACCCAGGTCATCTCTATAGATTACAGATTATATCTGAACCCAGGTCATCTCTATAGATTACAGATTATATCTGAACCCAGGTCATCTCTATAGGTTACGGATTATATCTGAACCCAG
Organism: Dallia pectoralis; assembly: GCA_029465975.1. NCBI lineage: Eukaryota > Metazoa > Chordata > Actinopteri > Esociformes > Umbridae > Dallia > Dallia pectoralis. Next base: position 221,370 of record CM055737.1, on the reverse strand, counting down.
GTCATCTCTCTAGATTACAGATTATATCTGAACCCAGGTCATCTCTATAGGTTACGGATTATATCTGAACCTAGGTCATCTCTATAGATTACAGATTATAACAACTATATACTGTAAATTAAAATAAAGTGTGCTAAATAGTGGCTTACTCACATACATAACAGTTACAACATGTCCCACTCACCTCTATCAGTTTGTAATGTAAATCAATGCAAAGCAAAGTGAAAAATACTAAATCGCCCAACTGATTAGCTAACTAACATCGGCTGTGCTCAATCTATCCAAACCACCCAACCAGAACAAGCTGTGTGCACCCCACTAAAGGCCTGGAATTGAAATAAATGGTTTCCACTCGTCCTCAGGACTCCTAGTCTGAACTGTGTTTTCTCTCTGTCCTCAGGACTCTCTCCAACTGGGTCTATGAGCTTGACAAATGGTCTCCGTCTGTTGTCAAGATTGCCTATAAGGTAACAGCCTCTGTCAGACTTTCTGTGCTTCCCAGTATTAGCATTAGGGTTAGTGTTGGGTTAAGGTTAGGGTTGGGTTAGGGTTAGTGTTGACTCTAGCCTCTGTCTGATACAGGGCACTCCTGCTATGAGACGAGGCCTGGTAGCTCAACTTCGCAGCGGAAAGTTCAACGTTCTTCTTACCACTTATGAGTACATTATCAAGGACAAGCAAATCCTGGCCAAGGTAAAGTACTAACCCTAACCCTCTTCTCTCCCTGTCCCCCTCTTATCCCGTCTTCTCTCCCTGTCCCCCTCTTATCCCGTCTTCTCTCCCTGTCCCCCTCTTATCCCGTCTTCTCTCCCTGTCCCCCTCTTATCCCGTCTTCTCTCCCTGTCCCCCTCTTATCCCGTCTTCTCTCCCTGTCCCCCTCTTATCCCGTCTTCTCTCCCTGTCCCCCTCTTATCCTGTCTTCTCTCCCTGTCCCCCTCTTATCCCGTCTTCTCTCCCTGTCCCCCTCTTATCCTGTCTTCTCTCCCTGTCCCCCTCTTATCCTGTCTTCTCTCCCTGTCCCCCTCTTATCCTGTCTTCTCCCCCTGTCCACCTCTTATCCTGTCATTTCCCTCCCCCTGTCTAGAGTCAGGTATTGATGCACTAATCACCACTCACCTTTATATTTTCAATTTCAGATCCGTTGGAAGTACATGATAGTGGATGAGGGTCATCGCATGAAGAACCACCACTGTAAGCTGACCCAGGTGTTGAACACTCACTATGTGGCGCCACGGCGCCTCCTGCTGACAGGAACCCCTCTGCAGAACAAGCTCCCTGAACTCTGGGCACTTCTCAACTTCCTGCTGCCCACCATCTTCAAGTCCTGCAACACTTTTGAGCAGTGGTTCAACGCCCCTTTTGCTATGACGGGGGAGAGGGTAAGACAGAAGTGTCTGGGGTGGCCCACCGGTCTTGGCCGCTGCCTCTAATGTACATATACTCCACTGCCTCTAATGTACATTTACTCTGCTCCCTCTAATGTACATATACTCCGCTCCCTCTAATGTACATTTACTCTGCTCCCTCTAATGTACATATACTCCGCTCCCTCTAATGTACATATACTCCACTGCCTCTAATGTACCAGTGTTTCCTCTATGTTGATTTGGTAGTGGCGGCCCGCCACAGCTAAATTTCTGCCGCCACGGTATCAGAATAGGGTCGTACAGTACAAAAGCAAAAAGCTGTCTATCAGCATGTCGGAGGCACGCGCTTCACACAGCGAGCAGGCACGCGCACCACCCGGGTGACAAGGGAGAGAAAGGAAAAAAGAGACCGCAGCTTTCTGGAGAAGAACTTGAGTGGCAATCGGGAGAATTGGGAGGCTGTTGGGCCGTTGACGAGGGAAGGGAACGCAATTGTAACATCGGTTTACTTGCCTCCATGTGGAGTTGGCCAAAATGAGCAATTAGTGCAACTCTTGGCATTTATGTAGACCTTTTGGATATATCTGCTGTGGTTAAGACAATACAAAAACCTAGTGCGCTGTGGCGTTTTTTCCACTGTAAATTGATACGATATGAAAACCCATATTATCAAAACCCGGGCTAAGAGCGCAAGACGGGGCAGTGGGTGGAGCAGTGCGCAGTGGTGGGTATACGACGTATACCCACCTCTGAGGAGAGGGATTTACAGTATAATTTAAACCATTCCCGCAAGGTTAGTTTTTATAGTGCGAGATATTCCCGCACAAATATATTTACTTCATCTCCGAGTTAAAGTTGGTTGGAAATTCGATATTGGATATTCATCGGATAGTCGGAAGCCGAAATCAGGTCCGGTTTTCCCGCAAGCAGACACAAACCTCCGTCTGCTTATAGTTAGGGACCGTCTATAAAGTACAAGTCTCTACGTTTCTTAATTCAATAGCTGTTTAACCATTTGGCCTTGAAACTTCAAATCACTATCAGATTGTCACCAGTAACGTAATCGCGTGTTCCTACAATAGTTCCCAGGGAACGTAATTGTTGAGATATAGTTTTTTTTTTGCATGCGTTGCTAGATGGGCTGGCATGTGAGAGAAGTTCCTCCACACTAAAACGTGTTAAGCACAGGCCAAGTGCTGTTATTTGTATTTATTGATATTTGTCTAATAAAATGGTGGTAAAGATTCTAAAGACAGCATACGTTTTAAACAGTACATTAGCCCCCCCCCACCCCGAAAAAATGGGCTGGTTGACTACACATCTCCCTGGCTGAAAATCAGTCCCACTCCGGCCCTAATGAAGACCAGGTATGCGAAGTTCACATTACCTACACTGTGTTTAAGGGAAAGACAACGCTTAGGCTATCTAACGGTGGTGGCGGCGGCGTGCTGGTTGGGGGTTGTTCAGATAGACCTGCCCCCACTGCTAAGAAAAATCCTAAAGGAAACCAGAGCAAAGATTTAAGAACCAGAGTGATGTGTTTCGTTCTCTTGGTCTTGGTTAACATTCTAGCAGCAGCATTCTGAATGAGCTGTTTTACAATGGTTTTGGGAAGTCCAGTTTAGAGCCCATTACAGTAGTCAACCCTACTGGAGATAAATGCATGGATTAGCTTCTCTTGGGCTTTCTTTGACATCAGGTCCCTTGATTCTGGCTATACTTTTAATATGATAATATGAATGGGGAGAGGGCTAACCCTATCCCTAACTTTAACCCTAACTTTAACCCTATCCCTAACTTTAACCCTAACTCTATCTTTAACCCTATTTCTATCTTTAACCCTATCTCTATCTTTAACCCTAACTTTAACCCTATCCCTTCCTAGTAGAAAGCTAGTGAATGAGTCCAATCCAGTTAATGGAGTATCTGATCTCTCTATAGGTGGACCTGAATGAGGAAGAGACCATTCTGATTATCCGGCGTCTACACAAGGTGCTCCGCCCATTCCTTTTGCGTCGACTCAAGAAGGAAGTGGAGTCCCAGTTACCAGAGAAGGTGAAGGGTCTGATACGGATCCACAGGTGTACTGGGCAATACTTGATATACTGTATACGAATCTATTGTGTTTGTAGGTGGAGTATGTGATCAAGTGTGAAGGCTCTGATACTGATCCACATATAATGTGTTTGTAGGTGGAGTATGTGATCAAGTGTGACATGTCGGCCATCCAGAGGGTTCTGTACCGCCACATGCAGGGCAGAGGAATCCTCCTCACTGATGGATCAGAGAAAGACAAGAAGGTAGAAGTCAGCTTTACTGGCAAACAGTTGTATACATACATTATAATATATAATGAAGGTAGAGAGCAGATTTACTGGCTAACAGTTGTATACATAAATTATAATATATATTGATGGTAGAGAGCGGCTTTACTGGCTAAAAGTTGTATACATACATTATAATATATATTGAAGGTAGAGAGCGGCTTTACTGGCTAACAGTGGTATACATACATTATAATATATATTGATGGTAGAGAGCGGCTTTACTGGCTAACAGTTGTATACATACATTATAATATATATTGATGGTAGAGAGCAGCTTTACTGGCTAACAGTTGTATACATACATTATAATATATATTGATGGTAGAGAGCAGCTTTACTGGCTAACAGTTGTATACATGCATTATAATATATATATATTGATGGTAGAGAGCGGCTTTACTGGCTAAAAGTTGTATACATACATTATAATATATATTGAAGGTAGAGAGCGGCTTTACTGGCTAACAGTGGTATACATACATTATAATATATATTGATGGTAGAGAGCGGCTTTACTGGCTAACAGTTGTATACATACATTATAATATATATTGATGGTAGAGAGCAGCTTTACTGGCTAACAGTTGTATACATACATTATAATATATATTGATGGTAGAGAGCAGCTTTACTGGCTAACAGTTGTATACATGCATTATAATATATATATATTGATGGTAGAGAGCGGCTTTACTGGCTAAAAGTTGTATACATACATTATAATATATATTGATGGTAGAGAGCAGCTTTACTGGCTAACAGTTGTATACATGCATTATAATATATATTGATGGTAGAGAGCGGCTTTACTGGCTAACAGTTGTATACATACATTATAATATATATTGATGGTAGAGAGCAGCTTTACTGGCTAACAGTTGTATACATGCATTATAATATATATATATTGATGGTAGAGAGCGGCTTTACTGGCTAAAAGTTGTATACATACATTATAATATATATTGATGGTAGAGAGCGGCTTTACTGGCTAACAGTTGTATACATACATTATAATATATATTGATGGTAGAGAGCAGCTTTACTGGCTAACAGTTGTATACATGCATTATAATATATATATATTGATGGTAGAGAGCGGCTTTACTGGCTAAAAGTTGTATACATACATTATAATATATATTGAAGGTAGAGAGCGGCTTTACTGGCTAACAGTTGTATACATACATTATAATACATAAAGGTAGAGAGCAGCTTTACTGGCTAACAGTTGTATACATACATTATAATACATAAAGGTAGAGAGCAGCTTTACTGGCTAACAGTTGTATACATACATTATGATATATATTGAAGGTAGAGAGCGGCTTTACTGGCTAACAGTTGTATACATACATTATAATACATAAAGGTAGAGAGCAGCTTTACTGGCTAACAGTTGTATACATGCATTATAATATATATATATTGATGGTAGAGAGCGGCTTTACTGGCTAAAAGTTGTATACATACATTATAATATATATTGATGGTAGAGAGCAGCTTTACTGGCTAACAGTTGTATACATGCATTATAATATATATATATTGATGGTAGAGAGCAGCTTTACTGGCTAACAGTTGTATACATGCATTATAATATATATATATTGATGGTAGAGAGCAGCTTTACTGGCTAACAGTTGTATACATACATTATAATATATATTGATGGTAGAGAGCAGCTTTACTGGCTAACAGTTGTATACATGCATTATAATATATATATATTGATGGTAGAGAGCGGCTTTACTGGCTAAAAGTTGTATACATACATTATAATATATATTGATGGTAGAGAGCGGCTTTACTGGCTAACAGTTGTATACATACATTATAATATATATTGATGGTAGAGAGCAGCTTTACTGGCTAACAGTTGTATACATGCATTATAATATATATATATTGATGGTAGAGAGCGGCTTTACTGGCTAAAAGTTGTATACATACATTATAATATATATTGAAGGTAGAGAGCGGCTTTACTGGCTAACAGTTGTATACATACATTATAATATATATTGATGGTAGAGAGCGGCTTTACTGGCTAACAGTTGTATACATACATTATAATACATAAAGGTAGAGAGCAGCTTTACTGGCTAACAGTTGTATACATACATTATAATACATAAAGGTAGAGAGCAGCTTTACTGGCTAACAGTTGTATACATACATTATGATATATATTGAAGGTAGAGAGCGGCTTTACTGGCTAACAGTTGTATACATACATTATAATACATAAAGGTAGAGAGCAGCTTTACTGGCTAACAGTTGTATACATGCATTATAATATATATATATTGATGGTAGAGAGCGGCTTTACTGGCTAAAAGTTGTATACATACATTATAATATATATTGAAGGTAGAGAGCGGCTTTACTGGCTAACAGTTGTATACATACATTATAATACATAAAGGTAGAGAGCACTGGCTAACAGTTGTATACTACATTATAATACATAAAGGCTAACAGTTGTATACATACATTATGATATATATTGAAGGTAGAGAGCGGCTTTACTGGCTAACAGTTGTATACATACATTATAATACATAAAGGTAGAGAGCAGCTTTACTGGCTAACAGTTGTATACATGCATTATAATATATATATATTGATGGTAGAGAGCGGCTTTACTGGCTAAAAGTTGTATACATACATTATAATATATATTGATGGTAGAGAGCAGCTTTACTGGCTAACAGTTGTATACATGCATTATAATATATATATATTGATGGTAGAGAGCGGCTTTACTGGCTAAAAGTTGTATACATACATTATAATATATATTGAAGGTAGAGAGCGGCTTTACTGGCTAACAGTTGTATACATACATTATAATACATAAAGGTAGAGAGCAGCTTTACTGGCTAACAGTTGTATACATACATTATAATACATAAAGGTAGAGAGCAGCTTTACTGGCTAACAGTTGTATACATACATTATGATATATATTGAAGGTAGAGAGCGGCTTTACTGGCTAACAGTTGTATACATACATTATAATACATAAAGGTAGAGAGCAGCTTTACTGGCTAACAGTTGTATACATACATTATGATATATATTGAACTACATCCAGCCCTTTTATTGTCTGTTTCTTCCTCAGGGTAAAGGAGGAGCAAAAACTCTGATGAACACTATCATGCAGCTGAAAAAGATTTGCAACCACCCCTACATGTTCCAACACATTGAGGTAGGTTATATGTCCCAACACATTGAGGTAGGTTATATGTCCCAACACATTGAGGTAGGTTATATGTCCCAACACATTGAGGTAGGTTATATGTCCCAACACATTGAGGTAGGTGATATGTTCCAACACATTGAGGTAGGTTATATGTTCCAACACATTGAGGTAGGTTATATGTTCCAACCTATTGAGGTAGGTGATATGTTCCAACACATTGAGGTAGGTGATATGTTCCAGCCCATCTACAGTAATATGACCATCACATCATAACACTGATATTCAGGTCATTCACCAGTAGGATGTCTTGTTTCTGTGTCAGGTACCATGTAATCTAATAAAGGTAATTACTCACAGTATCTGTTAACTAACCTTATATTGGAACCACTCTTAATGTTTTACACTGTGTCTTACAGGAGTCCTTTGCTGAACATTTAGGATATCCAAATGGCGTCATCAGCGGGTGAGATACTCATTAGTGTCCATTAGACAATTAAATCTGCTTCAAAACACTTCATGTGTATTCATAAGAGTTTCAGTCAGTTAAAGTAATATGTTGTCATTGTTTTTTCTGCTAGACATGAGCTGTACCGTGCTTCAGGGAAGTTTGAGTTGTTGGACCGAATCCTTCCCAAGCTGCACAGTACCAACCACAGGGTTCTGTTGTTCTGCCAGATGACTTCCCTCATGACTATCATGGAGGACTACTTTTCTTACCGCAACTTTTTGTACCTCCGTCTTGATGGTACAGAATATGACTTTTAACCCTGTCTGTAACAAACAGATTGCATGGTCTGCTGTGTTATTTTACTTTATTTTTCAACAACCCCTAACATTGTAAGAATGGTCCTGTCCCTTCATCATTCCTGTAGATATGTCCTGTGCCAACATCTATGCAGATCAGTGATTGTGTTTTTGGTGTGTGTTGTAGGGACCACCAAGTCAGAAGACCGTGCATCACTGCTAAAGAAGTTCAATGAGAAAGGTTCCCAGTACTTTGTGTTCCTACTGAGTACCCGAGCCGGAGGACTGGGGCTTAACTTGCAGGCTGCTGACACTGTGGTTATCTTTGATTCTGACTGGAATCCTCACCAGGTAACCACAGGATGAACCCCCCTCTAATTGGCTAATCTTCTCATCTGTCTGTGGTCATTGGCTCACCCGTTCACCTCCTTTTTATGATTGGCTCCCAGGACCTCCAAGCCCAGGATCGGGCTCATCGGATTGGTCAGAAAAATGAGGTGCGTGTTCTGCGTCTGTGCACTGTGAACAGCGTAGAGGAGAAGATCCTGGCAGCTGCAAAGTACAAACTGAACGTTGACCAGAAGGTCATCCAGGCTGGCATGTTTGACCAGAAGTCTTCAAGCCACGAGAGAAGGGCATTTCTGCAGGCCATACTGGAGACAGAGGAACAGAATGAGGTTGGTCATGCTGGAGTGGGAATAAAGATTAAATGCAGTGCCTTACAGGTATGTGGAAGTTGTTTACATTGACATGTAGATATGAATATGATGGCTTCATGTCGATATGAATATGATAATGGCTTCATGTAGATATGAATATGATGATGGCTTCACGTAGATATAAATATGATGGCTTCATGTCGATATGAATATGATAATGGCTTCATGTAGATATGAATATGATGATGGCTTCACGTAGATATAAATATGATGGCTTCACGTAGATATGAATATGATGATGGCTTCATGTAGATATGAATATGATGATGGCTTCATGTAGTTATAAATATGATGGCTTCACGTAGATATAAATATGATGATGGCTTCACGTAGATATAAATATGATGATGGCTTCACATAGATATGAATATGATGATGGCTTCACGTAGATATGAATATGATGATGGCTTCATGTAGATATGAATATGATGATGGCTTCATGTAGATATGATGATGATAGCTTCATGTAGATATGAATATGATGATGGCTTCACGTAGATATGAATATGATGATGGCTTCACGTAGATATGATGATGATGGCTTCATGTAGATATGATGATGATAGCTTCACATAGATATAAATGTGATGATGGCTTCATGTAGATATGAATATGATGATGGCTTCACGTAGATATGAATATGATGATTGCTTCATGTAGATATAAATATGATAATTGCTTCATGTAGATATAAATGTGATGATGGCTTCATGTAGATATGAATATGATGATGGCTTCATGTAGATATGAATATGATGATGGCTTCACGTAGATATGAATATGATGATGGCTTCATGTAGATATAAATATGATGATTGCTTCATGTAGATATGAATATGATGATGGCTTCATGTAGATATAAATATGATGATTGCTTCATGTAGATATGAATATGATGATGGCTTCATGTAGATATAAATATGATGATTGCTTCATGTAGATATGAATATGATGATGGCTTCATGTAGATATAAATATGATGATTGCTTCATGTAGATATAAATATGATGATTGATTCATATAATGTTACACAAATCCAACCAGAATTTAACTCACTGACAGAATAGGAAAACCGCAGATGACATGAACCAAATGTGTTGGTTTAGAATAGACTCCACATGATTCCACACTACTGCAATAGTTTTAATTGTTCTGAACACATTATCGTCAATATGTAGCCTGTAAATACTACCTAGTAACAAATGATGTAATTAACAGCAGATCATCTATAATGTCACTGTTTCCTGTGTTCTTGTGTTTTCCTTCTAAATGAAGGAAGAAGAGAGGGGTCAGGTGGCTACTATGGTAAATACAACTATTATAATAATCATAACGTCACCTACGTTTTCTGGTCTTACTACAGCATGAATAAGCTTTAAGTTCAGTCTGGATGGGCAGTGGAGTCATTGTACTGACTGAGTGAATGGCAAGCAGACTGCCTGGATTTCCAGGAGGGCTGTCAAGATTGCTAAATGACTGGAAGGCTTGTTGAATGGCTGGCATGTTGACTGGCTGGCTGGTTGACTGGCTGGCTGTTCAGGGGGTCTGGCTAGATTGCTAAATGAATGGAAGGCTAGTTGACTGGCCTGCTGTTGGGCTAGTTGGTTGACAGGCTGTCTGGCTGAAGAATTGGGAAACTGACTGACTTGGAGGTTGGTCCTAGAGGTTAGTCTAAGCCCCCCCTCCCCCACGCTAAATGTTCAAGTTAACATGGAGGTGACATTAGGAATGGGAGAAAGGTTAAATGTTTGCACTGGTTAAAGGGTAGAGGTATAGAATGGAGGGAGTGGATATAAAAGTCTATATACAGTCTATATATATATATATATATATATATACAGTGGATACAAAAGGTCTGTGCCTGTCTTTTCCATCTGTGTCCTGCCTGTATGTTCTGTTTATTTTCTGCCTGTGTGTTCTGTCTGTGTGTTCTGTTTATTTTCTGCCTGTGTGTTCTGTCTGTGTGTTCTGTTTATTTTCTGCCTGTGTGTTCTGTTTATTTTCTGCCTGTATGTTCTGTTTATTTTCTGCCTGTGTGTTCTGTTTATTTTCTGCCTGTATGTTCTGTTTATTTTCTGCCTGTGTGTTCTGTCTGTGTGTTCTGTTTATTTTCTGCCTGTGTGTTCTGTCTGTGTGTTCTGTTTTCTGTTTATTTTCTGCCTGTGTGTTCTGTTTATTTTCTGCCTGTATGTTCTGTTTATTTTCTGCCTGTGTGTTCTGTTTATTTTCTGCCTGTGTGTTCTGTTTATTTTCTGCCTGTGTGTTCTGTTTATTTTCTGCCTGTATGTTCTGTTTATTTTCTGCCTGTATGTTCTGTTTATTTTCTGCCTGTGTGTCCTGCCTGTATGTTCTGTTTATTTTCTGCCTGTGTGTCCTGCCTGTATGTTCTGTTTATTTTCTGCCTGTGTGTTCTGTTTATTTTCTGCCTGTATGTTCTGTTTATTTTCTGCCTGTATGTTCTGTTTATTTTCTGCCTGTGTGTTCTGTTTATTTTCTGCCTGTATGTTCTGTTTATTTTCTGCCTGTGTGTTCTGTTTATTTTCTGCCTGTATGTTCTGTTTATTTTCTGCCTGTATGTTCTGTTTATTTTCTGCCTGTATGTTCTGTTTATTTTCTGCCTGTATGTTCTGTTTATTTTCTGCCTGTATGTTCTGTTTATTTTCTGCCTGTGTGTTCTGTTTATTTTCTGCCTGTATGTTCTGTTTTTTTTCTGTTCTGTTTATTTTCTGCCTGTATGTTCTGTTTATTTTCTGCCTGTATGTTCTGTTTATTTTCTGCCTGTATGTTCTGTTTATTTTCTGCCTGTGTGTTCTGTTTATTTTCTGCCTGTATGTTCTGTTTATTTTCTGCCTGTATGTTCTGTTTATTTTCTGCCTGTGTGTTCTGTTTATTTTCTGCCTGTGTGTTCTGTTTATTTTCTGCCTGTATGTTCTGTTTATTTTCTGCCTGTATGTTCTGTTTATTTTCTGCCTGTATGTTCTGTTTATTTTCTGCCTGTGTGTTCTGTTTATTTTCTGCCTGTATGTTCTGTTTATTTTCTGTATGTTCTGTTTATTTTCTGCCTGTATGTTCTGTTTATTTTCTGCCTGTGTTCTGTTTATTTTCTGCCTGTATGTTCTGTTTATTTTCTGCCTGTATGTTCTGTTTATTTTCTGTTCTGTTTATTTTCTGCCTGTGTGTCTGTTTATTTTCTGCCTGTATGTTCTGTTTATTTTCTGCCTGTATGTTCTGTTTATTTTCTGCCTGTGTGTTCTGTTTATTTTCTGCCTGTGTGTTCTGTTTATTTTCTGCCTGTATGTTCTGTTTATTTTCTGCCTGTATGTTCTGTTTATTTTCTGCCTGTGTGTTCTGTTTATTTTCTGCCTGTATGTTCTGTTTATTTTCTGTTTATTTTCTGCCTGTATGTTCTGTTTATTTTCTGCCTGTATGTTCTGTTTATTTTCTGCCTGTGTGTTCTGTTTATTTTCTGCCTGTATGTTCTGTTTATTTTCTGCCTGTGTGTCCTGCCTGTATGTTCTGTTTATTTTCTGCCTGTATGTTCTGTTTATTTTCTGCCTGTGTGTTCTGTTTATTTTCTGCCTGTGTGTCCTGTCTGTGTGTTCTGTTTATTTTCTGCCTGTATGTTCTGTTTATTTTCTGCCTGTGTGTTCTGTTTATTTTCTGCCTGTGTGTCCTGTCTGTGTGTTCTGTAGGAGGAAGATGAGGTCCCTGATGACGAGACTCTGAACCAGATGATTGCTCGCAATGAGGAGGAGTTTGAGCTTTTCATGGTGAGAAACTGCACTGCATATCACAGTGATATATTCCAGATTACTGTTTTATTTGCACTTAAATAATCTGCATATCACAGTGATGGGGCAGTGATATATTCCAGATTACTGTTTTATTTGCACTTAAATAATCTGCATATCACAGTGATGGGGCAGTGATATATTCCAGATTACTGTTTTATTTGCACTTAAATAATCTGCATATCACAGTGATGGGGCAGTGTCAGTAGTGAGGTTACTGAGTGTACTCATATATCTAGTAGATGTGATATTGGTTGTCAGTAGTGTGGTTACTGAGTGTACTCGTATATCGGGTAGATGTTATATTGGTTGTCAGTAGTGAGGTTACTGAGTGTACTCATATATCAGGTAGATGTTATATTGGTTGTCAGTAGTGAGGTTACTGAGTGTACTCATATATCAGGTAGATGTTATATTGGTTGTCAGTAGTGTGGTTACTGAGTGTACTCATATATCTGGTAGATGTTATATTGGTTGTCAGTAGTGAGGTTACTGAGTGTACTCATATATCAGGTAGATGTTATATTGGTTGTCAGTAGTGAGGTTACTGAGTGTACTCATATATCAGGTAGATGTTATATTGGTTGTCAGTAGTGAGGTTACTGAGTGTACTCGTATATCTGGTAGATGTAATATTGGTTGTCAGTAGTGAGGTTACTGAGTGTACTCATATATCAGGTAGATGTTATATTGGTTGTCAGTAGTGAGGTTACTGAGTGTACTCATATATCAGGTAGATGTTATATTGGTTGTCAGTAGTGAAGTTACTGAGTGTACTCGTATATCTGGTAGATGTTATATTGGTTGTCAGTAGTGAAGTTACTGAGTGTACTCATATATCTTTGTTAGGGTTATTTGTGTTGTTGGGTTAACCATAACCTTAAGTCCCTGTTTAGTGAGGCATTGATGATTTCCTGTATCCCAGCGAATGGACTTGGAGCGGCGAAGGGAGGATGCCAGGAACCCCAAGAGGAAACCCCGTTTGATGGAGGAGGATGAGCTGCCATCTTGGATCATCAAGGACGATGCAGAGGTTGAGCGGCTCACCTGTGAAGAAGAAGAAGAGAAGATCTTTGGCAGAGGATCACGCAGGAGAGGCGACATCGATTACAGTGATGCCCTGACAGAGAAACAATGGCTCAGGGTAGGATATGATGGGTTCATATAGAAACAGTGGCTCAGGGTAGGATATGATGGGTTTATATAGAAACAGTGGCTCAGGGTAGGATATGATGGGTTTATATAGAAACAGTGGCTCAGGGTAGGATATGATGGGTTTATATAGAAACAGTGGCTCAGGGTAGGATATGATGGGTTTATATAGAAACAGTGGCTCAGGGTAGGATATGATGGGTTTATATAGAAACAGTGGCTCAGGGTAGGATATGATGGGTTTATATAGAAACAGTGGCTCAGGGTAGGATATGATGGGTTTATATAGAAACAGTGGCTCAGGGTAGGATATGATGGGTTTATATAGAAACAGTGGCTCAGGGTAGGATATGATGGGTTTATATAGAAACAGTGGCTCAGGGTAGGATATGATGGGTTTATATAGAAACAGTGGCTCAGGGTAGGATATGATGGGTTTATATAGAAACAGTGGCTCAGGGTAGGATATGATGGGTTTATATAGAAACAGTGGCTCAGGGTAGGATATGATGGGTTCATATAGAAACAGTGGCTCAGGGTAGGATATGATGGGTTCATATAGAAACAATGGCTCAGGGTAGGATATGATGGGTTTATATAGAAACTGTGGCTCAGGGTAGGATATGATGGGTTTATATAGAAACAATGGCTCAGGGTAGGATATGATGGGTTTATATAGAGACAGTGGCTCAGGGTAGGATATGATGAGATTGATCAGAAATACAGTGCAGATGACTATTGTTGCTGGTAAACAGCTGATTGTTCATGGAATATCTACATTATATCTGTTTCAATGGAACGCTTTGTTTGCAACATATTTGTTTAAGAATAGGTTTATTTTTTTTATTTCTAATGAATGGGCAAATTGACCATTGGAAAAGCCTTTTACAATTTTGTGAGCACAGCTAAAAACTATGCTAAATAAAGAAGCATGATTCCTTCTTTTGACTAGTCTAGTCAGCGATTGTCAGATCGATTACAGGCTCAAAATTGCATGAAACAAATACATTTATTCTGAAACTCGTCAATCTATTCTTGTTTCAAGAAATAACGTCTATTCCAAGCTTTCGTACAACAATGTACACTACTCCTTTAACACAATGTTGCAAACTGTCTTGAAACAGAATATAAAGAGTATTGAGAAACAGACGCCTCACAGATCCTCAACTGGCAACTTCATTAAATAATTCCGACACAACTCCAGTATCAACTTCAACAGTGTTCGGATCACAAAGTGAACCATTATATGAAAAGGTGGAGGAGTGCTTGATTCCATCTGTCAAGCATAGTGGAGGCAGTGTGTTGGTCTGGGTCTGCTTTGGTGGTGGGTAAGACCGAGAACTTTCTGACATCTGCAGTGGTCAATAGACCATGACTAATAATTTAAATTACTTTGCGATACCTTTTGCAGGCTGTAGAGGATGGCAATCTGGAAGAAATGGAAGAAGAGATTCGTCTAAAGAAGTCGAGGAAGAGGAGAAGGCGAGGAGACAAGGATGGACGAAGAGAGGAGACAGGAGAGAAAGCCAAGAAGAGACGAGGTCGCCCTCCTGCGGAGAAGCTTTCCCCCAACCCCCCAAAACTAACCAAACAAATGAACGCCATTATTGATACCGTCATCAACTACAGAGATGGGTAAGACAACATGGCAAAGCTAAAGGATTATAGCAACAGGCAATACACAAGCTCAACTATATGGGAGTGAAATAAGGACTAGACAATACACAAGCTCAACTCTATGGGAGTGAAATAAGGACTAGACAGTACACAAGCTCAACTCTATGGGAGTGAAATAAGGACTAGACAGTACACAAGCTCAACTCTATGGGAGTGAAATAAGGACTAGACAGTACACAAGCTCAACTATATGGGAGTGAAATAAGGACTAGACAGTACACAAGCTCAACTATATGGGAGTGAAATAAGGACTAGACAATACACAAGCTCAACTCTATGGGAGTGAAATAAGGACTAGACAGTACACAAGCTCAACTCTATGGGAGTGAAATAAGGACTAGACAGTACACAAGCTCAACTCTATGGGAGTGAAATAAGGACTAGACAGTACACAAGCTCAACTTTATGGGAGTGAAATAAGGACTAGACAATACACAAGCTCAACTCTATGGGAGTGAAATAAGGACTAGACAATACACAAGCTCAACTCTATGGGAGTGAAATAAGGACTAGACAGTACACAAGCTCTACTCTATGGGAGTGAAATAAGGACTAGACAGTACACAAGCTCAACTCTATGGGAGTGAAATAAGGACTAGACAGTACACAAGCTCAACTTTATGGGAGTGAAATAAGGACTAGACAATACACAAGCTCAACTCTATGGGAGTGAAATAAGAACTAGACAATACACAAGCTCAACTCTATGGGAGTGAAATAAGGACTTGGTGATACACAAGCTCAACTCTATGGGAGTGAAATAAGAACTAGACAATACACAAGCTCAACTCTATGGGAGTGAAATAGGGACTAGACAATACACAAGCTCAACTCTATGGGAGTGAAATAAGAACTAGATAATACACCAGCTCAACTCTATGGGATTGAAATAAGGACTAGACAATACACAAGCTCAACTCTATGGGAGTGAAATAAGGACTAGACAGTACACAAGCTCAACTCTATGGGAGTGAAATAAGGACTAGACAGTACACAAGCTCAACTCTATGGGAGTGAAATAAGGACTAGACAGTACACAAGCTCAACTTTATGGGAGTGAAATAAGGACTAGACAATACACAAGCTCAACTCTATGGGTGTGAAATAAGAACTAGACAATACACAAGCTCAACTCTATGGGAGTGAAATAAGGACTTGGTGATACACAAGCTCAACTCTATGGGAGTGAAATAAGAACTAGACAATACACAAGCTCAACTCTATGGGAGTGAAATAGGGACTAGACAATACACAAGCTCAACTCTATGGGAGTGAAATAAGAACTAGATAATACACCAGCTCAACTCTATGGGATTGAAATAAGGACTAGACAAAACACAAGCTCAACTCTATGGTAGTGAAAATAGGACTTGACAGTACACAAGCTCAACTCTATGGGAGGAAAATTTGGACTAGACAATACACAAGCTTAATTGTGCTACGTTGCCATGTTTGGGACTCTTTAAACGGTAAACGAGTTTCAGAAAATGACAAAGGAATGGATAGGAAGCAGTGTTTTCATGTAAGCAGTGTTTTTTGTGTTGGCGACAGTGGCTGTTCTCCAATACCTCTTCTACTCATCAAAGTTGTTTTGGATTGTGAACAATGCCTTTTGATTAAGTTCATTTTCTTTGTAATTCTCTTCAGATGGTAAAACAGTTGACTAAAGGCAGACTGATTAGTTGGTGTTGCGTTAACAGGTCTAACAGACAGCTGTCAGAGGTGTTTGTCCAGCTTCCGTCCAGAAAGGAACTCCCTGAGTACTACGAGCTTATTAGGAAACCTGTTGACTTCAAGAAGATCAAGGTACCAAACAAAATAAATAATATTCAAAGATTAAGGTAGATAACTTTAGATAGCATGGCAAGTAGCTTAGTACAGATAAGAGCAAATAACATAAGATAACATGCTATGTACCTGATAGCAGGTATCTAACAACAGATAACATAGCAGCAGGTATCTAACAACAGATAACATAGCAGCAGGTATCTAACAACAGATAACATAGCAGCAGGTATCTAACAACAGATAACATAGCAGCAGGTATCTAACAACAGATAACATAGCAGCAGGTATCTAACAACAGATAACATAGCAGCAGGTATCTAACAACAGATAACATAGCAGCAGGTATCTAACAACAGATAACATAGCAGCAGGTATCTAACAACAGATAACATAGCAGCAGGTATCTAACAACAGATAACATAGGAGCAGGTATCTAACAACAGATAACATAGCAGCAGGTATCTAACAACAGATAACATAGCAGCAGGTATCTAACAACAGATAACATAGGAGCAGGTATCTAACAACAGATAACATAGCAGCAGGTATCTAACAACAGATGTACAGGATATTTTCCACAGGAAGTATTCATATTTTCATCTTAGCATAACAATGACTTTGACTGTAGATTGTAAATGTGTGTTTTACCAGGAACGCGTGCGGTGCCACAAGTACAGGAGTGTATCTGACCTGGAAAAGGATGTGATGCTCCTCTGTCACAACGCACAGACCTTTAACCTGGAGGGCTCCCAGGTCAGTACCTCTCACCTCTGAACCCTAACACTGTCTATGTATTGTACTGTATATATATATATATATGACATGATGTATGTGTATTGCCAATATATGACATGGTATGTGGTCTGTTGTGGTATATTGTATTTTAGAGATACAGAATATACTGACGTAGAGAGTGGGATGATATAGAGGGGTGCATATTGACCCAAGTCTCAATGCTAAAGACCAACAGTTGACTACCAAGTTTCATTGTTAAAGACTAACTGTTGACTCCCAAGCCTCAATGCTAAAGATTAACAGTTGATTCCCAAGAACACTTCTGGTATAAGGATATAAGAACACTTCCAGGTTTAGGATATAAGAACACTTCCAGGTTTAGGATATAAGAACACTTCCAGGTTTAGGATATAAGAACACTTCCAGGTTTAGGATATAAGAACACTTCCAGGTTTAGGATATAAGAACACTTCCAGGTTTAGGATATAAGAACACTTCCAGGTTTAGGATATAAGAACACTTCCAGGTTTAGGATATAAGAACACTTCCAGGTTTAGGATATAAGAACACTTCCAGGTTTAGGATATAAGAACACTTCCAGGTTTAGGATATAAGAACACTTCCAGGTTTAGGATATAAGAACACTTCCAGGTTTAGGATATAAGAACACTTCCAGGTTTAGGATATAAGAACACTTTTAGGATATAAGAACACTTCCAGGTTTAACCAGGTTTAGGATATAAGAACACTTCCAGGTTTAGGATATAAGAACACTTCCAGGTTTAGGATATAAGAACACTTCCAGGTTTAGGATATAAGAACACTTCCAGGTTTAGGATATAAGAACACTTCTTCCAGGTTTAGGATATAAGAACACTTCCAGGTTTAGGATATAAGAACACTTCCAGGTTTAGGTTATAAGAACACTTCCAGGTTTAGGATATAAGAACACTTCCAGGTTTAGGATATAAGAACACTTCCAGGTTTAGGATATAAGAACACTTCCAGGTTTAGGATATAAAACATTGAGGACATAAGCCCATAAACAACAGCATGGGACCTTCCAAGCCCTAAGAATGTGTAGCTGACCCTTCCTAAGACCTTTCCACTTGTGTTGCATAACAAGTAGCAGACAATACCTGATGGTTCCAGCTTCCACTCTGCTTAACCCTCACCTCCTTGTTTATCCCTGTCAGACTGGTCATGCATCTGGCCTGGACCATTTTAAAAGGACTCTGGACACAATGCAAATACATTTAAGAATTAGATAGGTTAGAATTTCTGATGAAATTGTGATATGTGCTTGCGGCCACCCGTAGTCAACTGTGTACTGTTATCAACTGCCAAACTGAGGTCGACACTGCTGCTACATGCACAATAGTATGCAATGTGTTAAACCTATCAATCATTACTCATGAATACACACTGCTGCTACATGCACCATAGTATACAATGTGTTAAACCTATCAGTCATTACTCATGAATACACACTACTGCACCATAGTATGTAATGTGTTAAACCTATCAGCCATTACTCATGAATACACACTGCTGCTACATGCACCATAGTATGCAATGTGTTAAACCTATCAGTCAATACTCATGAATACACACACACTGCTGCTACATGCACCTTAGTATGCAATGTGTTAAACCTATCAGTCATTACTCATGAATACACACTGCTGCTACATGCACCTTAGTATGCAATGTGTTAAACCTATCAGTCAATACTCATGAATACACACTGCTGCTACATGCACAATAGTATGCAATGTGTTAAACCTATCAGTCATTACTCATGGATAGCCCTTCACAGTTATATATGTGCTCCAAAAGACCATTTAATGCAGATTTTTGTAATTGTGAAAACAAAGCAGTAAGTAATGTATGACTAAGTATACAGTACAAATATGAGAAATCACAAAGAATTACCTTCACATGTATATCAGTATGTAGCAGGGCCAAGCCTGGCCTACTATGCAATATAGATGGGGGGCACAGATCCGGCTCTGCTGGAGATGAACAGAATTTACACAGACCAGAAAGTGTCAATAGAAAGCAATGTATGACTGAGTACACAGTATATAAAATCACAAAGATATAGTATATCACCTAAGCAGCAGGGCTGTATGCTTACATTTTATGACTTATGTGACTGACTTAAAGACAGCAAATGTCCCAAAAAACAACCCTTAGTCCATAATCACTTGTTAATACGCCTGTGGTTGCTATGTGCTTTAACTAGTTTTTTGTGACGGCGTATAATGTTTATTTTTGCCTCATAGTTTTTCACCTGCCGCCACCTTGATAAAGTGCCACATAGCAGACTGACAGATTTGAAGGTCAACAGTGACTAACTAGTGTATCTAGCAAGCTAACTAGTGAATCTAGCAAGCAATGTGATAAAAACATTAAGCAGCTAGATCAATCACTACATCATCAAATAATATCACAAGAGAATTGGCCAAATGTATAAAACACAGAACTAAGAGCGTGCACATACCTACAATAAACATTGTAACTTGTAGACTAACGAATGTAAGTTGCAATACAATACTGCCTCAGATGCTGTTTCTAATGAAGGACAAAACATGTAACTTGACATTCACTGGTCAAACCTACATTTTATCTTCATTAAATATTAATAATATAAGGACCTATGCATATATCTGACCACATATAAAGCCAACTTTGATGGTGCACTAATACTAGTTTGGTAGACAGCGTTGGCGAATTAATTCCTCTCAGGTATTGTTGTTTTCTAGCTCTAAAGTAGCTTAAATTTAACATGACTAACCAAAGTTCTATGAATAGGCCAAATGTTTAAAAGGAAAAATAGAG
Organism: Dallia pectoralis; assembly: GCA_029465975.1. Classification (NCBI taxonomy): domain Eukaryota; kingdom Metazoa; phylum Chordata; class Actinopteri; order Esociformes; family Umbridae; genus Dallia; species Dallia pectoralis. The sequence continues at coordinate 201,018 of CM055737.1, read as the reverse complement.
TGCATACATAGAGCTACAATAAACTTTTTTAAAACCTGTAAATTGTTGCGTCTGATGTGACAGTTTCTAAGAAATAATCAGCAACATGCATGTTGGCATTTTTACAATGCTAGCTAGCGTTAGCCAAATAATTCCTGTCAGGCATTTCTTCACAATTAAATGGCTTAAACGTTTTAAATGACTTACCAAAGTTGTATGACGACGAATCCAAAAGTTGTTGGTGAAATATTCCAATACGGCAGCTGATTAACTGAACGTGTGTCTGTGTGTCTTGTGTCTCTGTGTCCACTTACTGCTGTAGGACCAACGGCAGTTAAACTTTCACATAATTTTCAGGGCGAGCTGCTTTCACGCGCTCTTCTAGAATGTTCTGTATATTTGGCCAATCAGCAACAAGCAAACGGCAGCTCTGTGACTGTCTGCCTGCGTCCGAAATCGCGTACTATGTTGAGTATGTACTACATTTAAATAAGAACGTACTTTGCGACCGTTAAAAAAGTACTTTCTATATAGTATGAATCTGGGTAGTATGAATGGAGTCCGGACGTACTACATATGCGCCGTGTTAGAATTTTCTACCTGTATAATCTACCGGGCAAGAGAAGCGTGTTTCCTTCAGGTCCGCGTCCTCCTACCACCACGCATAAAGCAAACCCGCATTTAAGTCAATCGTTTACTTATATGATGTTAAACAAATACAATTTAAACACAAAGAAACAAAAAAGTGTTTTCTAAAGTAGTTACACTTTTTATTTTTTTATTAACATTTCTAAAGTAGTTACACTTGAAGACTGCCGCGTCTCCGGTTTCCACCATTATTAAATGTAACGACAACTCCTCTCCTATTGCATCATGGGATAGTAAAGTGTCCATTGTATGCACACTTCAGAATCTCGCCGGAAGTAGTAGGTCATCCGGGTACTTTTCGCATACTGTTTTTCGAATACTATGATTTCGGACATACTACTCTGCTCGCGTACTGTTTTTCGCATACTATAAAGTATGGAAGTACGCGATTTCGGACGCAGACTCTGTGTCTGTTGAATAGATTCATGCATGGTCGTATACTTCCAGCTATACTATCCGAACTATAAGTCTCGCAGTTTAAATAATTACATCATGGGAATCCTAATAACCAGGCCGACATTTTTAATGCATAAAATGTATCTGTAACCTCAAAAATGTAGGCGCTATCCAAACAGGCAAAAAACGACTACCTAGCCAGTCATTTCTAGAGTGGAGATTTAAACGTTTTCTGTGGCTCTCTACGGGGAGGCTCTAGTTGGAAACAAATGGGCATAAAATAATAACTATTTATGTTACGGCTACAATGTGGACATTGTTAGTGACAGCACAAATAGCTGAACATAATAATAATATATATATATGTGAGATTGACCATTGTAAAGCACACATAATAATTAGGGCTGGGATATTTAACGCGTTAATCTGATACGTTAATTTCACATTTTTAACGCGTTAAAATAATTTAACGCAATTATCGCACCACTTTATTAAGTTTCGGTTTCGGTTTGCAAAGCCGAATTCAAATACCATAGAAGCAGCTCGTCTTTAGTTTATCATATAAAAGCAAAACACAGGGTCATTATTTACGTTACTAGAGAGTATATAGGACAGAAACACCCGATCATTATTGATGTTGCAATCCGCCAATCCGCGTTACTGCATTACGGTGCGCCTAATCGGGCTTTTGACCAAACAAGTAATCGTTAACCGATGTTTTAGATAAATAGATAGAAACTGCCGCCCGATAAACACAGTAGAAGACGAGGGACTAAAATAAATCATTCCAATTGCATTGGGATCCCCATCATACAATCTACCCTCTAAAACAATTGTTTTGAGACATAACCTGCTGGAGAAATCCAGTATTTTTGATAACCTTCAGGTTTAAATATATAACTTGCACTTCAACACTTTGTTTATGAAGTTGCTATATTTTATAAAAATGACTATTCTGTATTGTTCACATGAGAGATTATCATAAAATAATGTATTTAAAATATACTTCATTGTGTTAATTGATTTATTTAATTGTTTCAAACAACTTGGGGAAAATGCGATTAATCGCGATTAATCACAGGATTGTGCGATTAATTAGTTAATTTTTTTAAATAAATTGACGGCCCTAATAATAATATATATGTGAGATAACAACAATGGTCAAGCTCACATAATTATTAACACTTAGAAGCGCCAACAGCCCGCGCCCGCGGGCGTTTCAATTAGTAATTAAAATAAATATGTAATGTTAAAAAGTTACAGCCTCGTCCTTCCATGACTTTTCCTAAATACGTCCATTTTACCTTGTCCTGTTTTCAGAATTGCAAAATCACAAACCGAACACTATATAAAACTACTATTTATTTACATGTTTTTTGATACCTAAACTGCCTTCCTGTCGACAAAATCCCACGCCGCTGGGCAATGGTACCCAAGAGGGGCTAATTGCGGTACCCAGACACCGATCACACCTCACTGGGCTTATGACGTCAATGGTTGAATGGGCGATACGCAGACAATAGACTGAGAGATATACACACACACAATAGATAGATTGTCTTGGTTGAATTTGAATGAACTAGAAAAAAGAGGTAAGTTTATTAAGAAATATGTTTCACTAAATAAACAGAACGAATTCATCCAATTACATCTATGTATACAGCCCATTCATGTATTTTTTTTAAATTATTTATCAGTTCTATGTGTCATGCGCCTATTGCACTCAATAATTAATAACGAATAATCATCAGTGTATTGTTTTTGCCTACAAGAGACTTCAACAAAATATCCTTTTGTATCGAATTTAAACGAATATAAACTATAATTATCAATAGGCACACAGAGAAGAACATGGGACATGTCGATGAACTCAAAGCCTTCATTGCGCTTTTGTAAGTCCGGGGCGCATACGGCAGAAAGAGCATGAAACTGGACTGGTTATGGTCCGTTCTATATGAAACTGGACTCGTTTTGGTCCAATGAACACTATGCGCAGTGTACCCGGTGTAGTTTGCGTGTCCTGCTCAGGACACAAACTACTGAAGCTGTGAGCCGACTGGACCCGAGAGATAAATATAAATAGATTCGTTTATCGGCCAATCATGTGCAAATCATTTGATTGTGCATGTCGCTTGTGATCTAAAATGTTTTAGCACTACATCAAAATAGGACATAGGACATGGATTTTCATTTATTCGATTTTTAGAAATGTAAACACCATAGCCTGTGCATTTTAAAATCATGGTTTTATTTTTGTATTTTATGGTTACAAGACAATAAATACGTACTATTTTAGTAAAATGTTTTACTTCATAATTCATCGTAATTCATTTCATTCAGGATGATAACACATTAGATGATCATATGCTGTTAATGGCAGGTTACACAGTGAATGGTTGGTGAAGCTGCGGAGGAGAATAGGTGCTAATTGGGTTAGTTGATTCGTATGTTAATGAGGCTGGGCGGGCGCGGGGCTCTGGCGATTAAAGGGGTGAAAACAGCTCTGGCGCTTCCTAGTGTTTTAAACTATTATAAGTTTACCCAGGACAGCCAGAAGATGACTGGTCACCCCTCAGAGTTCCTCTCTAGGTTTCTTTCTTGCTTTGACCCATCAGGGAGTTTTTCTTAGCCACTGTGTATCAAATTGTTGATACCTGTTGGGTTTCAAGTGTTGTATTAAAACTTTGTGACAACTGTCATTGTACAAGGGGCTTTATGAAATACATGTGATTGATAAAAACATGTCCAAGATTAGGAAATAAGAACACAATGTTGGACAATTTGTTGGTGGCTCTGAAAAGCTGCAGTTGCAGTTAATAAACTAAGCCTAAACATGGCGACAGGCCATAGTTCCACACTTAAGACAAATTATAAAACTAAGGCAGCTATGAAGCTGACAATAATATCAGGGAATCATAATGGTCCTAATTGAGAACAAATGACGTTCCTGATGGTCCCATTACAATGTCATTGTTTGTGTTGTAGATTTATGAAGACTCCATCGTGCTTCAGTCTGTGTTCAAGAGCGCCAGACAAAGAATCGTAAAGGAGGAGGAGAGTGAAGAGGAGAGCAACGATGATGATGATGATGATGAGGAGGAAGATGAGGAAGAGTCAGAGGCAGAGAGTAAGATCACCAATCTCTCCACTACCCTTGTTCCTCTGTTCTCTCCCTTTCCACACTCTCCCTCTACTCTCTCACTCCCTCTCCCCACTCCCTCTCCCCACTTTGTTCTCTTCCTCTCCCCACTCTCTCACTCCCTCTCCCCTCTCTCACTCCATCTCCCCACTCTCTCACTCCCTCTCCCCACTCTCTCACTCCCTCTCCCCTCTCTCACTCCATCTTCCCACTCTCGCACTCCCTCTCCCCACTCTCTCACTCCCTCTCCCCACTCTCTCACTCCCTCTCCCCACTCTCTCACTCCCTCTCCCCACTCTCTCACTCCCTCTCCCCACTCTCTCACTCCATCTTCCCACTCTCTCACTCCCTCTCCCCACTCTCTCACCCCCTCTCCCCACTCTCTCACTCCCTCTCCTATCTCTCTCACTCCCTCTCCCCACTCTCTCACTCCCTCTCCCCTCGCTCTCACTCCCTCTCCCCACTCTCTCACTCCCTCTCCCCACTCTCTCACTCCATCTTCCAACTCTCTCACTCCCTCTCCCCACTCTCTCGCTCCATCTTCCCACTCTCTCACTCCCTCTCCCCACTCTCTCACCCCCTCTCCCCCCTCTCCCCACTCCACTATTCCCCACTCTCTCACTCCCTCTTCCCACTCTCTCACTCCCCCTCTCCCCACTCTCTCACTCCCTCCCCCACTCTCCCACTCCCTCTCCCCACTCCATCCATCTTCCCACTCTCTCACTCCCTCTCCCCACTCTCTCACCCCCTCTCCCCACTCTCTCACTCCCTCTCTCTCTCACTCCCTCTCCCCTCTCTCTCACTCCCTCTCCCCTCTCTCTCGCTCACTCTCTCCACTGTTCCTTCTGGTTAATCAGTCAAAATTATATTCCAGTAAATTCCCGGGGAAAGAAGGGGAAAAATAACGGTAATAAATGTTTAATTTTGTTTCTCTCTACCTCCACCTTCTCATCCCTTTATCTCTCACTTTCTACACCATCCCCCTCTTCCAGACAGATCAGTCAGGATGAAGATTAAGCTGAGTAAGAAGGAGGACCATGAGGGAGGAAGCAGCAGCCGTTCCCGTCATCATGAAAAAGACATGAACAAGAAGCGACAGAGTCGTTCCAAGGCCAAACCTGTTATCAGTGACGATGATACTGACGACGAGCAAGAAGATAATGTACATGGACCCCTTCATTATCCAGTGTAGTTAATATCAGGGGGACAACTAAACCTCTGTATGTGTCATTAACACCTACATTATCCAGAGTAGTTAATATCAGGGGGACAACTAAACCACTGTCTGTGTCATTAACACCTTCATTATCCAGTGTAGTTAATATCAGGGGGACAACTAAACCACTGTCTGTGTCATTAACACCTACATTATCCAGTGTAGTTAATATCAGGGGGACAACTAAACCACTGTCTGTGTCATTAACATCTACATTATCTAGTGTAGTTAATATCAGAGGGACAACTAAACCACTGTCTGTGTCATTAACATCTACATTATCTAGTGTAGTTAATATCAGGGGGACAACTAAACCACTGTCTGTGTCATTAACACCTACATTATCCAGTGTAGTTAATATCAGGGGGACAACTAAACCACTGTCTGTGTCATTAACACCTACATTATCCAGTGTAGTTAATATCAGGGGGACAACTAAACCACTGTCTGTGTCATTAACATCTACATTATCTAGTGTAGTTAATATCAGAGGGACAACTAAACCACTGTCTGTGTCATTAACATCTACATTATCCAGTGTAGTTAATATCAGGGGGACAACTAAACCACTGTCTGTGTCATTTAGTGTTGTTTACCTCACTGTGTTGACCAGATTATTTTGGATCCTTTAGTGTTGTTTACCTCAGTGTTGACCAGATTATTTTGGACCTTTTAGTGTTGTTTACTTCAGTGTTGACCAGATTATTTTGGACCTTTTAGTGTTGTTTACTTCACAGTGTTGACCAGATTATTTTGGACCTTTTAGTGTTGCTTACCTCACAGTGTTGACCAGATTATTTTGGACCTTTTTGTGTTGCTTACCTCACAGTGATGACCAGATTATTTTGGACCTTTTAGTGTTGTCTATTTCACACTGTTGACCAGATTATTTTGGACCTTTTTAGCGTGGTTTACTTCAGTGTTGACCAGATTATTTTGGACCTTTTAGTGTGGTTTACTTCAATGTTGACCAGATTATTTTGGACCTTTTAGTGTGGTTTACTTCAGTGTTGACCATATTATTTTGGACCTTTTAGTGTTGTTTACCTCACAGTGTTGACCAGATTATTTTTGACCTTTTAGTGTTGCTTACCTCACAGTGTTGACCAGATTATTTTGGACCTTTTAGTGTGGTTTACTTCAGTGTTGACCATATTATTTTAGACCTTTTAGTGTTGTTTACCTCACAGTGTTGACCAGATTATTTTGGACCTTTTAGTGTTGTTTATTTCACACTGTTCTATCTTCTTCCGTAGGAGCAGTCAGAGGGGAGCAGAAGTGAAGACGAGTGACCAAGTGGAAATGGACTTAAGAAGATACATTTTTATCTGTTGCTCATTTCCTATTTCTGAATGTACTTGCAAAGATTGTTTGTCTTTGTTTTCTAACTCTTTTTCCCCGCTACTACTGTGATGTAATGTGACTTTGTTAAGACTGAGATAGTCCATTGGGCAGACAGGCACAGGCTGTCTATCGAAATGTGTCCTTCTTTCTCTTGTTCAATCCAGAGAACCTGAGAGACAGCATACCTTATGGTACTGGTGAACACAAAGAGACAATACAGCCGTGTGCTGCCAGCATCACTACTGATATAAGCCACTTTGGTTACCCTGGCTAGCTTCAGCCACTTTGGTTACGCTGACTAGCTTCAACCACTTTGGTTACGCTGACTAGCTTCAACCACTTTGGTTACGCTGACGAGCTTCAACCACATTGGTTACCCTGGCTAGCTTCAGCCACTTTGGTTACGCTGACTAGCTTCAACCACTTTGGTTACGCTGACTAGCTTCAACCACTTTGGTTACGCTGACGAGCTTCAACCACATTGGTTACCCTGGCTAGCTTCATCCACTTTGGTTACGCTGGCTAGCTTCATCCACTGTGGTTACGCTGGCTAGCTTCAACCGCTTTGGTTATGCTGGCTAGCTTCAGCCACTTTGGTTACGCTGGCTAGCTTCAGCCACTTTGCTTACGCTGACTAGCTTCAACCACTTTGGTTACGCTGACTAGCTTCAACCGCTTTGGTTACGCTGGCTAGCTTCAACCATGGTGGTTACCTTCGACCACTTTGGTTACGCTGGCTAGCTTCAGCCACTTTGGTTACGCTGGCTAGCTTCAGCCACTTTGGTTACGCTGGCTAGCTTCAGCCACTTTGGTTACGCTGGCTAGCTTCAGCCACTTTGGTTACGCTGGCTAGCTTCGGCCACTTTGGTTATGCTGGCTAGTTTCAACCACTGTGGTTATGCTAGCCACTTTAATAATACATGTATTCAATGTGAAATTAATAATGATGTGTGTTTAGTTGACACAGGCTGCTTGGTTGTCTTCTCTGCCATAACAATAACTAACCTTACAAAACTTTTAGCAAACTTGGTATGTACTTAACATTTCTTGTTCTTAGGTTTGGAAGTGATTCAAAATGCAATTTTGAAACTTGATACATGCTCTAGATTTAACCAAAGCATGCATATTACAACACAGCCAACACCGAACAGAGTTTCTATAGCAATATACTTTTTAGTTTACCCAATAATATTTTAATGAAAATAAACCTAGAGAATCTATATTATATGCATGTTTGTACATTTTTATGCTTAGAATGAAATACAATTTAAAACAAATAAGCTAGCAATGTTCTGATATAATCCTGGCCTGCATTTCAGCTCCTTTTATTTCATTGTCTCTGTTTCTGCCCTGCGTTGGACAATTTCTTAATATTCTTTCAATCAACATATTTTTAACTTGATCTTTTATTATCTTTCATTTACTTAATATTATATACTTTTCCTTTATTTTACTTCAGTCATTAAATTCTCAAACATGCTTCTTCAGTATCCTTCAGTCAACTTTTATTTGGTCACTTCATATTCACAAATGTTTTATCGCATCTTTCTGTCTTTTATTAATCAAACATTATCATACAGTCCTTCCTTTTGTCAGTGGTGGAGTCAATTGCATTTCAAATTCAGTCAAATCATCAAGTAAATTAATTGATAGCCAATGGATATAATTGGAATAACATTGTCAGTGGCTGTTGTGCAGTGCCAATCTGATCTTAGCTAATGCTAGTGGCTGTTGTGCAGTGTCACTCTAATCTTCGCTAATGCTAGTGGCTGTTGTGCAGTGTCACTCTGATTTTAGCTAATGCTAGTGGCTGTTGTGTAGTGTCACTCTAACCTTCGCTAATGCTAGTGGCTGTTGTGCAGTGCCAATCTGATCTTCGCTAATGCTAGTGGCTGTTGTGCAGTGTCACTCTAATCTTCGCTAATGCTAGTGGCTGTTGTGCAGTGTCACTCTGATTTTAGCTAATGCTAGTGGCTGTTGTGCAGTGTCACTCTAATCTTCGCTAATGCTAGTGGCTGTTGTGCAGTGCCACTCTGATCTTCGCTAATGCTAGTGGCTGTTGTGCAGTGTCACTCTGATTTTAGCTAATGCTAGTGGCTGTTGTGTAGTGTCACTCTAACCTTCGCTAATGCTAGTGGCTGTTGTGCAGTGCCAATCTGATCTTCGCTAATGCTAGTGGCTGTTGTGCAGTGTCACTCTAATCTTCGCTAATGCTAGTGGCTGTTGTGCAGTGTCACTCTGATTTTAGCTAATGCTAGTGGCTGTTGTGCAGTGTCACTCTAACCTTCGCTAATGCTAGTGGCTGTTGTGCAGTGCCACTCTGATCTTCGCTAATGCTAGTGGCTGTAGTGCAGTGTCACTTTGATCTTCGCTAATGCTAGTGGCTGTTGTGCAGTGCCACTCTGATCTTCGCTAATGCTAGTGGCTGTTGTGCAGTGTCACTCTGACCTTCGCTAATGCTAGTGGCTATTGTGCAGTGCCACTCTGATCTTCGCTAATGCTAGTGGCTGTTGTGCAGTGCCACTCTGATCTTAGCTAATGATAGTGGCTGTTGTGTAGTGTCACCCTGCTTTTAGCTAATGCTAGACTGACAAGCTAGACCAATTGCAATTTTCTGCACCCAGATGGTTTAAACTGGTTTATATATATATTTGAAACTTGCATTAAAGGTGTTTGAACGTTTTTGTTTTCATGCATTATATGGATTTTATGTTTATGGCATGAATTGCTCTTTTTTGATTGTTTCGATTAGGCATTAGATACAAACAGAGTGACAGACAGAGAGAGACAGACAGACAGACAGATAGAGAGAGACAGGCGGTAGAGAGACAGACAGGCCGAGAGAGACTGGCAGACAGACTAAACATTTCTGTGTGGTTAGATCCTGTGTGTGAATTCATCTTATTTTTTTGAACATATTACACTTTGTTATTGAAAATTGCCCAGGGCAAATTAAATTACCCTTGTTTCTCCCTGTTTGCTATCCTCCTCTAATTCAGTTTTTTGTCTCTTTGGTCCTTGACCTTCACCTGTCCACTCTGTTGCCATTTCTGACTATTCCACATGAGGGCAGTAGAGAGGTCTGTAAATTAGATTCAATTACACTTTATTGTCATTAAACTGTACAAGTAAAGTACAACGAAATGCAGTTTGCATCCAACCAGAAAGTGCAAGGCAGTGTATCAATGTGTCAATGAGTCAAATGAGATACAGGACAATGTAAGGATGTGCAATTGACACAGATAGTAAATGTGCAGTACCGAGGTGTAACACATTTGGGCAGTCTTCAGAAAACATCTGTGTGAGTACAAACAGTATGCATTGTGCTAATGGAGAGTATAAACAGTATGCATTATGCTAATGGAGATTATAAACAGTATGCATTTTGCTAATGGAGAGTATAAACAGTATGCATTATGCTAATGGGGAGTATAAACAGTATGCATTATGCTAATGGAGAGTATAAACAGTATGCATTATGCTAATGGTGAGTATAAACAGTATGCATTATGCTAATGGTGAGTATAAACAGGATGCATAATGCTACTAGAGAGTATAAACAGTATGCATTATGCTAATGGAGAGTATAAACAGGATGCATTATGCTAATGGTGAGTATAAACAGTATGCATTATGCTACTAGAGAGTATAAACAGTATGCATTGTGCTAATGGTGAGTATAAACAGGATGCATTATGCTACTAGAGAGTATAAACAGTATGCATTATGCTAATGGTGAGTATAAACAGTATGCATTATGCTAATGGAGAGTATAAACAGGATGCATTATGCTAATGGAGAGTATACACAGGATGCATTATGCTACTAGAGAGTATAAACAGTATGCATTATGCTAATGGGGAGTATAAACAGTATGCATTATGCTAATGGAGAGTATAAACAGGATGCATTATGCTACTAGAGAGTATAAACAGTATGCATTATGCTAATGGAGAGTATAAACAGTATGCATTGTGCTAATGGGGAGTATAAACAGTATGCATTATGCTAATGGTGAGTATAAACAGTATGCATTATGCTAATGGGGAGTATAAACAGTATGCATTATGCTAATGGGGAGTAAAAACAGTATGCATTGTGCTAATGGTGAGTATAAACAGTATGCATTATGCTAATGGGGAGTATAAACAGTATGCATTGTGCTAATGGAGAGTATAAACAGTATGCATTATGCTAATGGGGAGTAAAAACAGTATGCATTGTGCTAATGGAGATTATAAACAGTATGCATTATGCTACTAGAGAGTATAAACAGTATGCATTATGCTACTAGAGAGTATAAACAGTATGCATTGTGCTAATGTAGAGTATAAACAGTATGCATTATGCTAATGGTGAGTAAAAACAGTATGCATTATGCTAATGGTGAGTATAAACAGTATGCATTATGCTAATGGGGAGTATAAACAGTATGCATTATGCTAATGGTGAGTATAAACAGTATGCATTATGCTAATGGGGAGTATAAACAGTATGCATTATGCTAATGGGGAGTACAAACAGTATGCATTGTGCTAATGGTGAGTATAAACAGTATGCATTATGCTAATGGGGAGTATAAACAGTATGCATTATGCTAATGGTGAGTATAAACAGTATGCATTATGCTAATGGTGAGTATAAACAGTATGCATTATGCTAATGGGGAGTATAAACAGTATGCATTATGCTAATGGAGAGTATAAACAGTATGCATTGTGCTAATGGAGAGTATAAACAGTATGCATTATGCTAATGGGGAGTATAAACAGTATGCATTATGCTAATGGTGAGTATAAACAGTATGCATTATGCTAATGGAGATTATAAACAGTATGCATTATGCTAATGTAGAGTATAAACAGTATGCATTGTGCTAATGGAGATTATAAACAGTATGCATTGTGCTAATGTAGAGTATAAACAGTATGCATTATGCTAATGGTGAGTATAAACAGTATACATTATGCTAATGGTGATTATAAACAGTATGCATTATGCTAATGTAGAGTATAAACAGTATGCATTATGCTAATGTAGAGTATAAACAGTATGCGTTGTGCTAATGGCGATTATAAACAGTATGCATTATGCTAATGTAGAGTGTATGCATTATGCTAATGAAATATACAATAAATAAGGTAGCAGTGTGTAGGACAAAGTTACAGGTTTCACAGTTGTTGATAGTTCCGATCTGTAGTTGCTCGCTTTACCTTTCCCATTCATCCAAACATCCTCTGAAATCGTGACATTTTAAAGGCAGCAGCTAAACTAATGTGCTGCTTTGTGAACAGTGCCCAGTGCTGCAGGCCATGCTAACCCCATGTGAGTGTTTGGTTATTTGAAGTAAGGAGAAGTTTTGACAGACCTAAGCCAGAGAAGAAAGAGGTAAATTAGATAGTAATTGTGGTCCTGTAGGCAGATATCAGCTGAACCGATCACACTGCCCAAGCCATTCCTGCTATTCCTCTCTAGTCTTTGTTGGCCGCTTAGCAATCATCACAACCAGGCAGTGATCGTGTGCCCCAGTCCCAATAACACGCTATCAATCTTCAGAGAGCGGACAGTAAGTAATGTTTGGGATAAAGGAGCAGGTGCTCCCTGTAGTTAGTTGCTGGCTGTTGTAGCGTGTAACATTGGACCTCTTAACTCCCAATCTGCACAACAGACCAGATGGGAATAAGCTAAGACTGGCTTTGTCTACTGTAGGATTCCAGGGTTCGCTCCAGGTTTAACGCATGGCTGAGGCGCAGTCCATATTGCAGCAGCTGGTCTGCCCAGAGCGGAGCATTCAGAAAATGATTTTTTGGAAAATTAAATTAGATGTAAACCACTCTGATCCTTGTGGTGAGCTAACAGATCGTTCTGATCTCAAAACAGAACTAAGACGTAATTTCTGCCTAACAGCAGTGCCTCTGAATCCTTAAACTAAAACTCTGCCTAATAACCGTGAGACCACTAGTCATTTGGTACAGTTAGATAAACAGTATATGGTAACACATGGTATATAGTCAGGATATATGGTAACACATGGCATATAGTCAGACTATATGGTAACACATGGTATATAGTCAGGCTATATGGTGACACATGGTATATAGTCAGACTATATGGTAACACATGGTATATAGTCAGACTATATGGTAACACATGGTATATAGTCAGACTATATGGTAACACATGGTATATAGTCAGACTATATGGTAACACATGGTATATAGTCAGGATATATGGTAACACATGGTATATATAGTCTGACTATATGGTAGGTTCCAGACTGGTACTGTACTGGTAGGTTCCAACTGGTACTGTACTGGTAGGTTCCAACTGGTACTGTACTCGTAGGTTCCAGACTGGTACTGTACTGGTAGGTTCCAGACTGGTACTGTCCTGGTAGGTTCCGGACTGGTACTGTCCTGGTAGTTTCCGGACTGGTACTGTACTGGTAGGTTCCGGACTGGTACTGTACTGGTAGGTTCCGGACTGGTACTGTACTGGTAGGTTCCGGACTGGTACTGTACTGGTAGGTTCCGGACTGGTACTGTACTGGTAGGTTCCGGACTGGTACTGTACTGGTAGGTTCCGGACTGGTACTGTACTGGTAAGTTCCAGACTGGTACTGTTCTGGTAGGTTCCAGACTGGTACTGTTCTGGTAGGTTCCAGACTGGTACTGTACTGGTAGGTTCCAGACTGGTACTGTACTGGTAGGTACCAGACTGGTACTGTACTGGTAGGTTCCAGACTGGTACTGTACTGGTAGGTTCCAGACTGGTACTGTACTGGTAGGTTCCAGACTGGTACTGTACTGGTAGGTTCCAGACTGGTACTGTACTGGTAGACCTAATATCTGCGTGTTTAAATATAACACACATCTGGGTACCTTGTTGAGGCAAACAATCTGAATTGACTTAACATTGCTTGGAGGACCATTTCAGAATACATCCACAGATAATACTTTCACTGTCATTTTCCTGACCGTGTTCATTCTTTGAATCACATGAAGAATTTAAACTATTTGACATGTTTAAAAATCAATTATTTTTTTTCCTTTGAAGATTTGAGCTTGTGAGCATTGAGATTAGTGAGAGTAAGAAGTGAAAAGCTTTGGTGTATCTACAGCTGCTGCCGAACAAAAAGTACTGCTCTAACCCTAACCCTCTGCTCAAAAGTCTCTCTTTGAATGAATGCACAATTATCAATCATTTACTGTCCTCCCTTTCTTTCAGTTGTCTTTTGGGAGGGGGAGGTGGCAGGGTGATAGATAAGAGGGTATTATAGAGCAGGGAGGAGAGGAGGAGTGGAGAGTGGGAGAGGAGAGAGGAGAATAAAAACGACATGAACCTGTCACCCCCCACTATGTGCTGGTCAGTGAAACGTGTTGTCCCAGTTTTCCCATTTCTCTCATTTATCAATTGTCCTTTGGTAGATACATAATAACCACAGTCATGTAGCTCTATAACTAACAATGTATTTTATTATTAGGAGAAAAAATAGGTTCACCTGACCTGCCAGATCATCTTGTTGTTTAAAATACCAAAAATATACCAAAACACCCTCTGACCAACTCAACACACCCTCTGACCAACTCAACACACCCTCTGACCAACTCAACACACCCTCTGACCAACTCAACACACCCTCTGACCAACTCAACACACCCTCTGACCACTCAACACACCCTCTGACCAACTCAATACACCCTCTGACCACTCAACACACCCTCTGACCAACCCAACACACCCTCTGACCAACTCAACACACCCTCTGACCAACTCAACACACCCTCTGACCAAACCAACACATCCCTCTGTCCAACACAAAACACCCTCTGTCCAACTCAAAACACCCTCTGACCAACTCAACACACCCTCTGTCCATGTGTTGGGATGTTTTAGGACATTTTTAGAAACACACAGAAAGAAGAGGAAGTAACAATTATTACTCTTTGGAAGGTTTTTATACAGTCAATAAAGTTAGGTGACTGAATCTAGTTGCTAAATCAATATGCTGTCACTTAAATTATTGAGGTTTTAGGCTGGATTTCTGTAAAATCCTTTTTGTAATAACTGCTGATTTCAAAGCCTTATGAAATCAATTTGATTAATTGATCTATTGATTTCTGGCTAATACAGACCACTTATGCTGGCTGATACAGGCCTCTTATGCTATAAGTACGCTAGCTGATTCTGGCAAATACAGGCCACTTACACTATAAGTTTGCTAACTTATTCTGGCTAATACAGGCCACTTATGCTATAAGTACGCTAGCTGATTCTGGCAAATACAGGCCACTTACACTATAAGTTTGCTAACTTATTCTGGCTAATACAGGCCTCTTATGCTATAAGTACGCTAGCTGATTCTGGCAAATACAGGCCACTTATGCTATAAGTTTGCTAACTTATTCTGGCTAATACAGGCCACTTATGCTATAAGTACGCTAGCTGATTCTGGCAAATACAGGCCACTTACACTATAAGTTTGCTAACTTATTCTGGCTAATACAGGCCTCTTATGCTATAAGTACGCTAGCTGATTCTGGCAAATACAGGCCACTTATGCTGTAAGTTTGCTAACTTATTCTGGCTAATACAGGCCACTTATGCTATAAGTACGCTAGCTGATTCTGGCTAATACAGGCCTCTTACGCTATAAGTACGCTAGCTGATTCTGGCTAATACAGGCCTCTTACGCTAAGAGGTAAAAGAAGCTTCCACAAAATGACATTGATGTTTTTAATGATTTGAATATTGTCAACCCACGCTGCTCTTTGGGCTTTGGATTGCATTTTTATTACAATACTTCCTTTTGACGGAGAGACCCCCAAGGCAGAACAACCTCTGACCCCAAGAGAGGTCACAGCACCATTTAACAGGACATTGTGACTCTGGCATAACTTCACAGGGACGTCACCCGCTATTGTCCACTAAAGCTTTTGTTTCAAGACAATGATGAGAAGAGAGAATGAGACAGAAGGAACACTTCCCGCCCCCACCTCTTTGACCTTTATGATGCAGACTGGCTATGCTTTGTAAAAACTTTGTGTTTAGTGGTAGTCATAGAAAACCACGTCAATCAGCCACATACCACTGCCATGTAATTAGGTTAAACGGATGCAGACTGTGCTTTATCTACACATCTTGCTGGATCTAGGCTACACTGAACCTAGACAACACTATCTAGACTACACTGAATCTAGACTACTGTGTGATGGATCTAGACTACACTATCTAGACTACACATGAATCTAGAATCCTGTGTGATGGATCTAGACTACAATGAATCTAGACTACACTGGATCTAGACTACACTATCTAGACTACACATGTATCTAGACTACTGTGTGATGGATCTAGACTACACTATCTAGACTACACATGAATCTAGAATCCTGTGTGATGGATCTAGACTACAATGAATCTAGACTACACCTAATCTAGACTACTTTATGATGGCTCTAGAATACACTGAATCTAGACTACATTGAATATAGAATACATTATGCTGAATCTAGTCTATTGTATGCTGAATCTAGACCACGCTGAGTCTTGACTACACTGAATCTAGACTACTCTATGCTAAATCTAGACTACACGGAATCAAGACTACAGTATGCTGGATGTAGACTACACCAAATCTAGACTACACCATGCCAAATCTAGACTACACTGAATCTAGACTAGACTGAATCTATACTACACTGAATATATACTACACTGAATCTAGACAACAGTATGCTGAATCTAGACAACAAAATCTAGAGTACAGTATGCTTTATATAGACAACAAAATGTAGACTACAGTATGCTGAATCTAAACAACAGAATCTAGACAACAGAATCTAGACTACAGTATTCTGAATCTAAACAACAGAATCTAGACTACAGTATGCTGAATCTAGACTACAGTATGCTGAATCTAGACTACAATATGCTGAATCTAGACTACACTGAATATAGACTACAGTAAGCTGAATCTAGACTGCACTGAATATAGACTACATTATGCTGGATCTAGACTGCACTAAATCTAGAACACAGCCTTACAGTTGAATGTTTACAGAGAGTTCTGGTCCTATTGTGAAGTCAGCAAACTTGATAATGCTGTTGGCGTTCTTAACAGCCTTACAGTTGCAGTTTAACTTGATTGGTTTGGCCGAACCACTGAATGAACCTGAATTGCTGCACTGCGAATCTGCATGTTGGATTGTGGCGTCTACAGAGATGTTTGTTTCCTTCGTGTTTTCTATACTGCTTATCAGTCAGGGTGTGGTTTGGTTGGTCCAATCAGTCACATTTCTGGTTGTGTTTCTGTTGAAGTTCTGGAGCATGGTTTTTCCATAGTGTTATTAATCTGACAGTGTGCTAAAATCACATGGGAAATGATAAAGGCTAAAGTAAAAAAAAGACCGCTATTATGGGTAGGTACTTATGTTTCCTTACAGTCAATGTTGAAGATGTCAGGATGATAGGCACATTTTATGCCACTTTTATAACAGTGCAGATCATTTTATAAAGCACTGTGACTAATCATTACATTATTACATCTGTAACAGCTTAAATGCCTTTTGAAGTTCACTGCTCTGTTAAAATACATTTGAATGAGCACCTCCCCAATAGTTCCATTGAAACATGTCCTTTAATAAACACATGGTATTTACAAAGGCATTATAAGCCATTAAATACATAAGTATTGTCAAGTGGTTAATATCCGATGAACACACTAAAGAGTTTGGGGAAAGTCAATAAGATTACCTGCGAAGCTGCATTAGTGTCTCGGATAGAGTCTTTGTTTTCACACCAGAACACCACGCAGGAGTAAAATACTGCCATGTG
>CM055737.1:118460-178460 GCA_029465975.1 Dallia pectoralis | reverse complement strand
CTCTGTCTGTGTCTCTGTCTGTGTCTCTGCCTGTGTCTCTGCCTGTGTCTCTGTCTGTGTCTCAGTCTGTGTCTCTGTGGTACCTTACCGTGTCTCTGTCTGTGTCTCTGTGGTACCTCACGTGTCTCTGTCTGTGTCTCTGTGGTACCTCACCGTGTCTCTGTCTGTGTCTCTGTCTGTGTCTCTGTGATACCTCACCGTGTCTCTGTGGTACCTCACGTGTCTCTGTCTGTGTCTCTGTGGTACCTCACCGTGTCTCTGTCTGTGTCTCTGTCTGTGTCTCTGTGGTACCTCACCGTGTCTCTGTGGTACCTCACGTGTCTCTGTCTGTGTCTCTGTCTGTGTCTCTGTCTGTGTCTCTGTGGTACCTCACCGTGTCTCTGTGGTACCTCACGTGTCTCTGTGGTACCTCACGTGTCTCTGTCTGTGTCTCTGTCTGTGTCTCTGTGGTACCTCACCGTGTCTCTGTCTGTGTCTCTGTGGTACCTCACCGTGTCTCTGTCTGTGTCTCTGTCTGTGTCTCTGTGGTACCTCACTGTGTCTCTGTCTGTGTCTCTGTGGTACCTCACTGTGTCTCTGTTTGTGTCTCTGTGGTTCCTCACTGTGTCTCTGTCTGTGTCTCTGTGGTACCTCACTGTGTCTCTGTTTGTGTCTCTGTGGTACCTCACTGTGTCTCTGTCTGTGTCTCTGTGGTACCTCACTGTGTCTCTGTCTGTGTCTCTGTGGTACCTCACTCTGTCTCTGTCTGTGTCTCTGTGGTACCTCACCGTGTCTCTGTCTGTGTCTCTGTCTGTGTCTCTGTGGTACCTCACCGTGTCTCTGTCTGTGTCTCTGTGGTACCTCACCGTGTCTCTGTGGTACCTCACGTGTCTCTGTTTTTGTCTCTGTGGTACCTCACCGTGTCTCTGTCTGTGTCTCTGTGGTACCTCACCGTGTCTCTGTCTGTGTCTCTGTGGTACCTCACCGTGTCTCTGTCTGTGTCTCTGTGGTACCTCACCGTGTCTCTGTCTGTGTCTCTGTCTGTGTCTCTGTGGTACCTCACCGTGTGTCTGTCTGTGTCTCTGTGGTACCTCACCGTGTCTCTGTCTGTGTCTCTGTCTGTGTCTCTGTGGTACCTCACTGTGTCTCTGTCTGTGTCTCTGTGGTACCTCACCGTGTCTCTGTCTGTGTCTCTGTCTGTGTCTCTGTGGTACCTCACTGTGTCTCTGTCTGTGTCTCTGTGGTACCTCACGTGTCTCTGTCTGTGTCTCTGTGGTACCTCACTGTGGCCTAGCTGCTTTCCGTTATATATTTCTCAGTTTGTTTAATGATGACCTACATAAACGTTTGAGTAGCCGACATGCTCCCTTGTTATTGTTGTAGACATTGAGGCCCATTCAGCTTGGTTTTATTTTAAGTCCAGCATTCCCTCCTCACCACCCTTCAAAGTACTCTGTAAATGTTTGCTCTGTTTAGAGGGCAGGCAGCACAGAAATGCATGATTGAGTCAAATTACATTTTTATTTCATTTTCTTTTAAGTAACATTTAAAATCGTTTGAACTTAGCCTGAACTCTTGATATTGTATTTTATTGCCCTCCCGGTAATACGGATTATTATTACGAATATAAGGATTATTTTCTTCCTCCGCCAATAGATAACTTTTCTGGTGTAATCTTTCCTTAAAGTCCATTTTAAATGGTGGATGAAAATGGTAGGTAATGATGACGAAGGTTTGCACACATTTCTAAAGCAAACACCCCTTTAAACCACACACCTTCTGAATGATGGCAGTGTCCTTTCTGAATCCAGGCCCCTTTAAGTTGCATAAAGC
The DNA here is from genome assembly GCA_029465975.1 of Dallia pectoralis. Taxonomy (NCBI): domain Eukaryota; kingdom Metazoa; phylum Chordata; class Actinopteri; order Esociformes; family Umbridae; genus Dallia; species Dallia pectoralis. The sequence continues at coordinate 176,648 of CM055737.1, read as the reverse complement.
ACGTTCTGACTGGGGACACTGTCTTGGAGAACTGCACCCCTTCAGTCCGGCAGGCTGTTTGCATTGGCAGGGAGGTGCAGTCTACTGGTTGTCACCTCTCTCCTCAGACCCAGACCCGGATTACAACCCTAACCCAAATCCAGATCACAACCCTGACCGACATCCAGACCTGGTTCCCTAACCTGACCCACATCCAGACCTGGTTCCCTAATCTGACCCACATCCAGACCTGGTTCCCTAACCTGACCCACATCCAGACCTGGTTCCCTAATCTGACCCACATCCAGACCTGGTTCCCTAATCTGACCCACATCCAGACCTGGTTCCCTAATCTGACCCACATCCAGACCTGGTTCCCTAACCTGACCCACATCCAGACCTGGTTCCCTAACCTGACCGACATCCAGACCTGGTTCCCTAACCTGACCCACATCCAGACCTGGTTCCCTAATCTGACCCACATCCAGACCTGGTTCCCTAATCTGACCCACATCCAGACCTGGTTCCCTAACCTGACCCACATCCAGACCTGGTTCCCTAACCTGACCCACATCCAGACCTGGTTCCCTAATCTGACCCACATCCAGACCTGGTTCCCTAACCTGACCCACATGTAGATCTGCATAATACAGATTATTTGTCTATATTAATGCTGTCAGTCTGGTATAATGTTATTCGTTAATTATCAGAATCAGAATCTGGTTTATTTCTGTCTACACACACAAGGAACTGGTTCTGACCTCTAGCTGCAGCATTTAATATACACATTTTAGAATAAATACGAACCGTGTAAACAGAGCAAAAAAACAGTTTGACAAGAGACCATGCATAGTTGGCATATGGGGTAAATATAAAATGTATTATAATATGTGAATATATGAGTTTGCATATGTCCTGATGGTGAATATATGAGTTTGCATATGTCCTGATGGTGAATATATGAGTTTGCATATGTCCTGATGGTGAATATATGAGTTTGCATATGTCCTGATGGTGAATATATCAGTTTGCATATGTCCTGATGGTGAATATATGAGTTTGCATATGTCCTGTTGGTGAATATATGAGTTTGCATATGTCCTGATGGTGAATATATCAGTTTGCATATATCCTGTTGGTGAATATATGAGTTTGCATATGTCCTGTTGGTGAATATATGAGTTTGCATATGTCCTGATGGTGAATATATGAGTTTGCATATGTCCTGATGGTGAATATATGAGTTTGCATATGTCCTGATGGTGAATATATGAGTTTGCATATGTCCTGTTGGTGAATATATGAGTTTGCATATGTCCTGTTGGTGAATATATGAGTTTGCATATGTCCTGTTGGTGAATTTGCAAATTGTGAAAAAAAGCAGGCAGAATAATGTAAAGCAGACTGACGTGATTTATAGAGAATAATGTTAAATCAGACTAACATGAATTATAAAGAATAATGTTAAATCAGACTGACATGAATTATACAGAACAATGTTAAATCAGACTAACATGATTAATAAAGAATAATGTTAAATCAGACTGACATGAATTATACAGAATAATGTTTAATCAGACTGACATGAATTATACAGAATAATGTTTAATCAGACTGACATGAATTATACAGAATAATGTTTAATCAGACTGACATGAATTATACAGAATAATGTTAAATCAGACTGACTTGAATTATACAGAATAATGTTAAATCAGACTGACTTGAATTATACAGAATAATGTTGAAACACAGACACTTGGTTATATTTTTATTTTGTTTTGTTATTGAGTGTCCTTTATTCGCCCTCCACCTGTGTTCTGGCTACCATCCGTTACAATGGCACTGTCCTTTTTGGTTAATCAAGGCAGATTTATATTGTAATAGATTTGGCAAAGAAGTGCATTTAACATAACAATTGTGGAGATTATTCATTGCAACAAAATCTGGTCTCCAAGCTTCGCTTTGTATGTATTCTACTTGGCTGATTACGCTGCATTACATTTAGAAGTTATCCTCTTCATGTCTGAAAGTTACTGTACATTAGAAGTTAGGTGCTGTTCTAACATTCACTCATATTCCCGACAGCCTAGATTTTTTCTGAAATAGTTCGGCAAGTGGTATCAGTTGTATGTTGATATCATCTCAACTTCCATCATCTCCAATAATGTTTTGCTGCAGTGTGCACTATTGAATAAAGTCTAAACACACTCCCAGACAGGTAATTCATAGTGTAATATGTAAATAAATGGTTGGATTCCTCTGTTTTTTCAGGCTGGTATGATCCGGACCAATTCAGATGAGTATTTTATTGAGCCATTGGAGAGAGGAACTCAAGACCAAGAGGACCGTGGCAGGGTCCATGTTGTCTACAGAAGATCTGCAGTTCTTCAGCCCCCCTCAGATATCTCACTGGACTACCATGGTAGGCTTTCTTTGTATACACTGATGATAGCACCTTATTACATGCTCATTCTCCACTCTAGTCTGGACCAAATGCCCTACTCAAGTCTAGTCCACACAACCTAAACCTGTTCTAGTCTTAAACACATGACCGGTTCTGTTCAACACCACATGACCTGTTGTAGTATCAGGTAAAATATAATAAAAAAAAATCAAAGTTTTTCTTTTAGATAGCTAACTGTTATGATAATTCAGTTGACTAACCATGAACAACTAACTACTTCATCACAGGTACCTAATGTCTACAGCCTACAACCCTCAATTGAACTGTATCTTCTCTCTCCCAGAACCAGCACTTTCACTCCCAGGCGTGACTGGGGTTTTGGACCAGGTGTCACAGCAGGTGAACCAGACGGTGAGACGGCGGCGTCATCCAGGAGATGGTGACTACAATCTTGAGGTGTTGCTGGGTGTTGGTGACACCGTTGTGCGTTTCCATGGCAAAGAGCATGTGCAGAACTACCTGCTCACTCTCATGAACATTGTAAGTCTATAATGACTGTGCTACTAGTAACTCTAGATCTGCATTACTGTGCTACTAGTAACTCTAGATCTCTATTACTGTGCTACTAGTAACTCCAGATCTGCATTACTGTGCTACTAGTAACTCTAGATCTGCATTACTGTGCTACTAGTAACTCTAGATCTCTATTACTGTGCTACTAGTAACTCTAGATCTGCATTACTGTGCTACTAGTAACTCTAGATCTGCATTACTGTGCTACTAGTAACTCTAGATCTGCATTACTGTGCTACTAGTAACTCTAGATCTGCATTACTGTGCTACTAGTAACTCTAGATCTCCATTACTGTTGTTGTTTTGATGTGTTTTTGTAAGTCGCTGTGTACCGCAAGTAAAGTAATTTTTGGCTGTTTACAGTTAGTTTTTATTTAAAATAATCCTGCCTTTTCAACGGATTATACACTCTCTGAGCCTGGATTTCCTCTGCACTACACCGTGGGTTCATGACAGAACAGCAGAGCTATTTCTCGTCTCCTCCAGCTCAGGAGGATGTGCTGTATAACCGGCGCATCCTCAAGTGCTTGTTCGGCACGCTGCACTTCAGGCAGTTGGAGGAGGCCCAGCTGTTGGGTAGACGACTCATTCAAGCTATCGAGGATGCATGTGTGATTATCAAGGTTCCAGGACAGAGGAGCTGCTGTTCAGGTTTCCTTTCTGGCTGAGCAGAGCTCCCGCAACCAGGGAGACTCGCAAGACTGGTCCAAAAGATTAACAGCACCAACGCACTTGAGGCTTCCCAAACCTCAACAAACCTGTTAAACTATGAATGCCAATCCAGGAATTAGCCTAGGTTGTAATGGTCTAGTATTACAATAGCAAACATGTTGCGACTGTTGAGATGTTTCTGCTGACGCATATCAGATGTTTTTGAATGTCCAGACTGGAACCCTGACATGCTGGAAGGAAAGCACTCACATTTATTCTGCATAGATTAAGCTCAAATCCGCCCAAGCTGCCAAAAGTTCTCAAGAAGTGACATCTTCAATTACAAATATCAAAAAGCTGTACTACTATGGGCAATTACACTACTGTATTATTATGTTCAAAGGTTATCTGATCTTGACCTTGCTGTAGTTCTAGCAAAATACCCCAAAAATCTTTTCAGAGGCCATGATATTCTCTCATCAGCATTGATGACTGGCACATTGATGTTGGACTGTATCAGTACTGACATTGCATGTTGATAAAATCCAAACAGTTTTAGGATATGTTATTTTCACACAACGAAATAACGAGCGTGTGTGCTCTCTAATAAGTATATTCAATGTTTTTAAAAATAGTTATTTCTGTGTACTGATGTAAAAGCCTTTACTTTTTGTTTGTGCTCTCCCATAAGCAGCTTTGCTCCATGCTGAGCTCATCACTTCTGGAAACTCTAGTAAAACTTAGCTTTCTATTAAAGCTGCTAATTGGCTAAGAAAACCCAAACACTGTTCTTTTAAAACCTGCTTTAAAACGCTGTTCGTGGTCTCTTCTGACACTGTGCTTTTTAAAATACTTTCCAAAAGACTTAAATCAACTCTTTAGCAGTCTCTTTAAATGGAATTATGTTTCTTTAACCAGAATTCTGGCTCTTTAAAAGGGATTCTGTGTCTTTCAAAGCTGCTCTCTATTTTAAGCGTTGTCTCATTAAATTCTGCTGTGTTTTTTAAGGCAGTTGCTTAAAGCTGCTATGACTCTTTAAAACTGTCTTACTGTCTGTTACAGGTGAATGAAATCTACCATGATGAGTCTCTTGGAGTTCATATCAATGTGGTGTTGGTTCGGATGATTATGCTGGGCTATGCTAAGGTATGTGGTGTTAAGGATTATTATACTGGGCTATGCTAAGGTATGTGGTGTTAAGGATTATTATACTGGGCTATGCTAAGGTATGTGGTGTTAAGGATTATTATACTGGGCTATGCTAAGGTATGTGGTGTTAATGATTATTATACTGGGCTAAGGTATGTGGTGTTAAGGATTATTATACTGGGCTATGCTAAGGTATGTGGTGTTAAGGATTATTATACTGGGCTATGCTAAGGTATGTGGTGTTAAGGATTATTATACTGGGCTATGCTAAGGTATGTGGTGTTATTATACTGGGCTATTATTATACTGGGCTATGCTAAGGTATGTGGTGTTAATTATTATACTGATTATTATACTGGGCTAAGGTATGTGGTGTTAAGGATTATTATACTGGGCTATGCTAAGGTATGTGGTGTTAAGGATTATTATACTGGGCTATGCTAAGGTATGTGGTGTTAAGGATTATTATACTGGGCTATGCTAAGGTATGTGGTGTTAATGATTATTATACTGGGCTAAGGTATGTGGTGTTAAGGATTATTATACTGGGCTATGCTAAGGTATGTGTGGTGTTAAGGATTATTATACTGGGCTAAGGTATGTGGTGTTAAGGATTATTATACTGGGCTATGCTAAGGTATGTGGTGTTAAGGGCTATGCTAAGGTTGTGGTGTTATTATTATATGCTAAGGTATGTGGTGTTAAGGATTATTATACTGGGCTATGCTAAGGTATGTGGTGTTAAGGATTATTATACTGGGCTATGCTAAGGTATGTGGGTGTTAAGGATTATTATACTGGGCTAAGGTATGTGGTGTTAAGGATTATTATACTGGGCTATGCTAAGGTATGTGGTGTTAAGGATTATTATACTGGGCTATGCTAAGGTATGTGGTGTTAAGGATTATTATACTGGGCTATGCTAAGGTATGTGGTGTTAAGGATTATTATACTGGGCTATGCTAAGGTATGTGGTGTTAAGGATTATTATACTGGGCTATGCTAAGGATTATTATACTGGGCTAAGGTATGTGGTGTTGAGGATTATTATACTGGGCTATGCTAAGGTATGTGGTGTTGAGGATTATTATACTGGGCTATGCTAAGGTATGTGTTGTTGAGGATTATTATACTGGGCTATGCTAAGGTATGTGGTGTTGAGGATTATTATACTGGGCTAAGGTATGTGGTGTTAATGATTATTATACTGGGCTAAGGTATGTGGTGTTGAGGATTATTATACTGGGCTATGCTAAGGTATGTGGTGTTAAGGATTATTATACTGAGCTAAGGTATGTGTGGTGTTAAGGATTATTATACTGAGCTATGCTAAGGTATGTGGTGTTGAGGATTATTATACTGGGCTATGCTAAGGTATGTGGTGTTAAGGATTATTATACTGGGGATTATTATACTGGGCTATGCTAAGCTAAGGTATGTGGTGTGTTATTATACTGGAAGGTTATTATTACTGGGGGCTATGCTAAGGTATGTATTAAGGATTATTATACTGGGCTATGCTAAGGTATGTGTACTGGGCTAAGGTATGTGGTGTTAAGGATTATTATACTGGGCTAAGGTATGTGGTGTTAAGGATTATTATACTGGGCTAAGGTATGTGGTGTTGAGGATTATTATACTGGGCTATGCTAAGGTATGTGGTGTTGAGGATTATTATACTGGGCTATGCTAAGGTATGTGGTGTTGAGGATTATTATACTGGGCTATGCTAAGGTATGTGGTGTTAAGGATTATTATACTGAGCTATGCTAAGGTATGTGGTGTTAAGGATTATTATACTGGGCTATGCTAAGGTATGTGGTGTTGAGGATTATTATACTGGGCTATGCTAAGGTATGTGGTGTTAAGGTATGTGGTGTGGTGTTGAGGATTATTATACTGGGCTAAGGTATGTGGTGGTGTTAAGGATTATTATACTGGGCTAAGGTATGTGGTGTTGAGGATTATTATACTGGGCTAAGGTATGTGGTGTTGAGGATTATTATACTGGGCTAAGGTATGTGGTGTTGAGGATTATTATACTGGGCTAAGGTATGTGGTGTTGAGGATTATTATACTGGGCTAAGGTATGTGGTGTTAAGGATTATTATACTGGGCTATGCTAAGGTGGCTAACTGGCTAATGTATTTCATGGGGAAATTAAATTAATGACAGTGTTTTTATCAGGTTTTAACCGTCTTTCTCTCTATCTTGTCAGTCCATCAATCTGATTGAACGAGGGAACCCATCCAGGAGTCTGGAGAATGTTTGTCGCTGGGCTTTTGTACAACAGAAGGCTGATCCAGGACATGCTGAACATCATGATCATGCCATCTTTCTGACCAGACAGGGGTTTGGACCCAGCGGCATGCAAGGTAAAAAGGATGTAGAGATTTAAAGGATGTGATGTCAGACCACAAATGATGTAATTGCAAGTGACAGATAAGTTTGGTAGTGGAACATGCCTGATTGATATAGTGGAACATGCCTGATCGGTTTGATATATCAATCAGTGTGATGTTCTGTTGAACAGTCTGGTAGTGGAACATGCCTGATCGGTTTGCTATATCAATCAGTGTGATGTTCTGTTGAACTGTCTGGTAGTGGAACATGCCTGATTGATATAGTGGAACATGTCTGATCGGTTTGCTATATCAATCACATACATAATGTTTTTATTAACCACTCTTGCTTCCGGTCGGTACCCAGGCTATGCCCCAGTAACAGGCATGTGTCACCCGGTCCGGAGTTGCACTTTAAACCACGAGGACGGATTCTCTTCCGCCTTTGTTGTTGCCCATGAAACCGGACATGTGTAAGTTCTATTGAAATATTGATTTGTGTTGTAAGTTCTATTGAAATATTGATTTGTGTTGTAAGTTCTATTGAAATATTGATTTGTGTTTAAGTTCTATTGAAATATTGATTTGTGTTGTAAGTTCTATTGAAATATTGATTTGTGTTGTAAGTTCTATTGAAATATTGATTTGTGTTGTAAGTTCTATTGAAATATTGATTTGTGTTGTAAGTTCTATTGAAATATTGATTTGTGTTGTAAGTTCTATTGAAATATTGATTTGTGTTGTAAGTTCTATTGAAATATTGATTTGTGTTGTAAGTTCTATTGAAATATTGATTTGTGTTGTAAGTTCTATTGAAATATTGATTTGTGTTGTAAGTTCTATTGAAATATTGATTTGTGTTGTAAGTTCTATTGAAATATTGATTTGTGTTGTAAGTTCTATTGAAATATTGATTTGTGTTGTAAGTTCTATTGAAATATTGATTTGTGTTGTAAGTTCTATTGAAATATTGATTTGTGTTGTAAGTTCTATTGAAATATTGATTTGTGTTGTAAGTTCTATTGAAATATTGATTTGTGTTGTAAGTTCTATTGAAATATTGATTTGTGTTGTAAGTTCTATTGAAATATTGATTTGTGTTGTAAGTTCTATTGAAATATTGATTTGTGTTGTAAGTTCTATTGAAATATTGATTTGTGTTGTAAGTTCTATTGAAATATTGATTTGTGTTGTAAGTTCTATTGAAATATTGATTTGTGTTGTAAGTTCTATTGAAATATTGATTTGTGTTGTAAGTTCTATTGAAATATTGATTTGTGTTGTACGTTCTATTGAAATATTGATTTGTGTTGTAAGTTCTATTGAAATATTGATTTGTGTTGTAAGTTCTATTGAAATATTGATTTGTGTTGTAAGTTCTATTGAAATATTGATTTGTGTTGTAAGTTCTATTGAAATATTGATTTGTGTTGTAAGTTCTATTGAAATATTGATTTGTGTTGTAAGTTCTATGGAAATATTGATTTGTTTTGTAAGTTCTATTGTAATTTTGATTTGTGTGTGTCTTCCTGTGTGTTGTAAGTTTTTACTTTTATAAAATGTATTTTTGAAAATGACATTTATAGAATATTTTTTCTGCTGCACAACTGTAATGTGCCACACATTCTCAATCTGGGTGAGGTTAGTCTGTATAGTAAAATTATTTTGACGGAGGTTGGTCCAGCTAAGTCTTCTTTCTCATAACCGCCCTTGAGCATGACAAAGAGAAGAAGAGGAAGTCACGTTTGGAGTCTGTGTCACTTAGACTACACATTTACTAGCTGTTCTATTCTAGAAAACCAAATAAAGGGAGATTGCCTGAGGAATACCAGAATATACTGAATCTAGAGGAAGAGAGATCGCCCGAGGAATACCAGAATATACTGAATCTAGAGGAAGAGAGATCGCCAGAGGAATACCAGAATATACTGAATCTAGAGGAAGAGATCGCCGGAGGAATACCAGAATATACTGAATCTAGAGGAAGAGAGATCGCCAGAGGAATACCAGAATATACTGAATCTAGAGGAAGCGAGATCGCCAGAGGAATACCAGAATATACTGAATCTAGAGGAAGAGACATCGCCTGAGGAATACCAGAATATACTGAATCTAGAGGAAGAGATCGCCTGAGGAATACCAGAATATACTGAATTTAGAGGAAGACAGATCGCCCGAGGAATACAAGAATATACTGAATTTGGAGGAAGACAGATCGCCCGGGGAATACCAGAATATACTGAATCTAGAGGAATAGAGATCGCCAGAGGAATACCAGAATATACTGAATCTAGAGGAAGAGATCGCCTGAGGAATACCAGAATATACTGAATCTAGAGGAAGAGATCGCCTGAGGAATACCAGAATATACTGAATCTAGAGGAAGAGATCGCCTGAGGAATACCAGAATATACTGAATCTAGAGGAAGAGATCGCCTGAGGAATACCAGAATATACTGAATCTAGAGGAAGACAGGGACTTGTCACTTTGTTAACCTGTCTGACACCACCATCCCGTCTGCGGGATACACAACCACTAGGGATACTTGCAGTACCCTATACAACCACTACAACCTGTACACAAAGATCGCAAAATTCTAAAACTCCATTTTATAATATACTACATGCTTATATTGTGCATAAAGGTTAGAATCTCTAACAACGTTTTCCGTTTTAAAATAACTGAAACACAGACCATTTTATTTGCAATTGAAAGGACTGCTAAAAGCAGACGATGAAGTCATCATCGTTGCAAACATTTTTAAACCATAGCGATAATATACGATAATATTGTACTTTCAGCCAAAGTCGATCTTTTTTCGTTTCCTATAGTCCCAGGGATATTATTAGCATCGTTTATGGTCCATAGTAATCCATAATAATCCATATTAGGTCGAGAATAGAAGTTTTTAACATTCAAGAAGGTCTTTTTCACTGAAAACGGCAGCTTCCGGGTCTGAACTGTCAACGAGCTATAGACTTGAAACAGGAAAATACATTTCTGTCAAGAACAGGTTAAACACCTCTTTTTTTTCCTGTAACGTAAGGATTTGGTCGGTCCATCTAGGTATTTTAAAATAAATGACATCTTTAGGAAAAAGAGAGTCTGACAACTAAACACTATGTTAATTGTTTAATGTTAGGCCACCATTTTAATTTCAAATTAGAGTAATTATAAAAAGCTGATATAAATGGGTTAGGGTTAGTAATAATAATAATAAAAAGCTGATGTACTGCCTGAGTAGAAATGGGTTAGGGTTAGTAATAATAATAATAATAAAAAGCTGATGTTCTGCCTGAGTAGAGATGGGTTAGGGTTAGTATTAATAATAATAAAAAGCTGATGTACTGCCTGAGTAGAAATGGGTCAGGTTTAGTAGTAGTAATAATAATAATAATAATAAAAAGCTGATGTACTGCTTGAGTACGTAGTAGTAGCTCAGTTGGTAAACGCCAAACGTTCTGGGTTTGATTCCCATTGGAGTCCATGTCAGTATTGTATGCAGTCATTACAATAAGTCACTCTGGATAAGGATGTAATCCAGATGACTAAATGTAAATGTTCTCTAAATTCCTTGTCTGAATCCATTTCCCTGCCTTCTTTTTCTGTCAGGCTGGGTATGGAACATGACGGTCAGGGGAATCGTTGTGGAGATGAGACAGCCATGGGAAGTGTGATGGCCCCGCTGGTTCAGGCAGCCTTCCATCGATACCATTGGTCCATGTGTAGTGGGCAAGAACTCAAGAGATACATTAAGTACGTGCCCATTACTGACATTAAGTACGTGCCCATTACTGACATTAAATACATGCCCATTACTGACATTAAATACGTGCCCATTACTGACATTAAGTACGTGCCCATTACTGACATTAAGTATGTGCCCATTACTGACATTAGGTACGTGCCCATTACTGACATTAAGTATGTGCCCATTACTGACATTAAGTATGCGCCCATTACTGACATTAAGTATGTGCCCATTACTGACATAAAGTACGTGCCCATTACTGAAATTAAGTATGTGCCCATTACTGACATTAAGTATGTGCCCATTACTGACATTAGGTACGTGCCCATTACTGACATTAAGTACATGCCCATTACTGACATTAAGTACGTGCCCATTACTGACATTAAGTACGTGCCCATTACTGACATTAGGTACGTGCCCATTACTGACATTAAGTATGTGCCCATTACTGACATTAAGTACGTGCCCATTACTGACATTAAGTACGTGCCCATTACTGACATTAAGTATGTGCCCATTACTGACATTAAGTACCTGCCCATTACTGACATTAAGTACATGCCCATTACTGACATGGAGTATGTGCCCATTACTGACATTAGGTACGTGCCCATTACTGACATTAAGTATGTGCCCATTACTGACATTAAGTACGTGCCCATTACTGACATTAAGTACGTGCCCATTACTGACATTAAGTACGTGCCCATTACTGACATTAAGTACGTGCCCATTACTGACATGGAGTACATGCCCATTACTGACATGGAGTATGTGCCCATTACTGACTTTAAGTATGTGCCCATTACTGACATTAAGTATGTGCCCATTACTGACATAAGTATGTGCCCATTACTGACATTAAGTATGTGCCCACACGACTGTCCTCTTCACTGTGTGATTTACATCCTACAGCTCATATGACTGTCCTCTTCACTGTGTGATTTACATCCTACAGCTCATATGACTGTCTCCTTGATGATCCATTTAAACATGACTGGCCCCTGCTACCGGAGCTCCCGGGAATCAACTACTCTATGGACGAACAGTGTCGCTTTGACTTTGGAGTGGGATACAAGATCTGTACAACAGTAAGTCTATTCAGAACCAGAATCCGTTCATAGTCACAACCCGAAACCTGTCATAGTCAAAACCAGCATCATGTCATAGTCAGCACCAAAATCCTGTCACAGCCATTAACAGAACACTGTCATAGTCAGCTCCGGAAATATGCTAAACAGAAACACAATAACCAACCCTGTGCACACCAATTTACTAACCTATATGGCCCCGGAAATAAGCTAAAAAGAAACACAATAACCAGCCCTGTGCACACCAATTTACTAACCTAATAGCCCCAGTAATAAGCTAAAAAGAAACACAATAACCAACCCTGTGCACACCAATTTACTAACCTATATATAGCCCCGTTAATAAGCTAAACAGAAACACAATAACCAACCCCGTGCACACCAATTTACTAACCTGTATAGCCCCGGTAATAAGCTAAACAGAAACACAATAACCAACCCTGTGCACACCAATTTACCCGGTAACCTGTATAGCCAGAAACACAATAACCAACCCCGTGCACACCAATTTACTAACCTGTATAGCCCCGGTAATAAGCCCCGGTAAAAACAGAAACACAATAACCAACCCCGTGCACACCAATTTACTAACCTGTATAGCCCCGGTAATAAGCTAAACAGAAACACAATAACCAACCCCGTGCACACCAATTTACTAACCTATATATAGCCCCGGTAATAAGCTAAACAGAAACACAATAACCAACCCTGTGCACACCAATTTACTAACCTGTATAGCCCCGGTAATAAGCTAAACAGAAACACAATAACCAACCCCGTGCACACCAATTTACTAACCTATATATAGCCCCGGTAATAAGCTAAACAGAAACACAATAACCAACCCCGTGCACACCAATTTACTAACCTGTATAGCCCCGGTAATAAGCTAAACAGAAACACAATAACCAACCCCGTGCACACCAATTTACTAACCTGTATAGCCCCGGTAATAAGCTAAACAGAAACACAATAACCAACCCCGTGCACACCAATTTACTAACCTTAATAAGCTAAACAGAAACACAATAACCAACCCCGTGCACACCAATTTACTAACCTGTATAGCCCCGGTAATAAGCTAAACAGAAACACAATAACCAACCCCGTGCACCAATTTACTAACCTGTATAGCCCGGTAATAAGCTAAACAGAAACACAATAACCAACCCCGTGCACACCAATTTACTAACCTGTATAGCCCCGGTAATAAGCTAAACAGAAACACAATAACCAACCCCGTGCACACCAATTTACTAACCTGTATAGCCCCGGTAATAAGCTAAACAGAAACACAATAACCAACCCCGTGCACACCAATTTACTAACCTATAGCCCCGGTAATAAGCCAGAAACACAATAACCAACCCCGTGCACACCAATTTACTAACCTATATAGCCCCGTAATAAGCTAAACAGAAACACAATAACCAACCCCGTGCACACCAATTTACTAACCTGTATAGCCCCGGTAATAAGCTAAACAGAAACACAATAACCAACCCCGTGCACACCAATTTACTAACCTGTATAGCCCCGGTAATAAGCTAAACAGAAACACAATAACCAACCCCGTGCACACCAATTTACTAACCTGTATAGCCCCGGTAATAAGCTAAACAGAAACACAATAACCAACCCCGTGCACACCAATTTACTAACCTAAGCATGGTGTCAGGATCATCATGATGGTGGTAATATAACTCTTAAACCTTTTACAGCGTAACACTACTCCTAATATAAATAAATCTAACTATTAAAGCTTTTACAGCGTAACACTACTCCTAATATAAATAAATCTAACTATTAAAATGTTTACAGCGTAACAATAATCCTAATTTAAATAAATCTAACAATTAAACCTTTTACAGCGTAACACTACTCCTAATTTAAATAAATCTAACTATTAAACCTTTTACAGCGTAACAATACTCCTAATTTAAATAAATCTAACTATTAAACCTTTTACAGCGTAACAAAACTCCTAATATAAATGAATCTAACTCTTAAACCTTTTACAGCATAACAGTTACCATCTCAAATATCTATTTCCAGTTTCGTACATTTGACCCATGCAAGCAGTTGTGGTGCAGTCACCCTGATAACCCCTACTTCTGCAAAACCAAGAAAGGCCCTCCCCTAGATGGGACAGAGTGTGCACCTGGAAAGGTAAAATGAACCGACCGACCATGACCCCAACCTCTAACCATGACCCCTGACCTCTGTACCCATCTGGCCATGACCCAAACCTCTATCCATGACCCCTGACCTCTGTGCCCATCTGACCATGACCCCAACCTCTAACCATGACCCCTGAACTTTGTGCCCATCTGCCCATGACCCCTGAACTTTATTTGTCTGCCTGTCTGCCTGTTTGTTTGTCTGCCTGTCTGCCTGTCTGTCTGTCGGTCTGTCTGCCTGTTTGTCTGCCTGTCTGCCTATCTGCCTGTTTATTTTACAGTGTCTGTCTGACTCCAGTCTCTACTTTGTCTTCAGTGGTGTTATAAAGGTCACTGTATGTGGAAAAATGCCAACCAGGTGAAACAGGATGGTTCCTGGGGCTCCTGGACCAAATATGGTTCTTGTTCTCGTTCCTGTGGAACCGGGGTTCGCTTCAGAACCCGACAGTGCAACAACCCAGCGTAAGGATTTAAATTATACTGTCCTTTGCTCTTCCCATGCACCTCCACCAAGCTATTGGCCCTCCTAGGTCATAGCCCCGCCTATAGAACCACACTCATCTTGCCCCTCCTAGGTCATAGCCCCGCCTATAGAACCACACTAATCTTGCCCCTCCTAGGTCATAGCCCCGCCTATAGCACCACTCATCTTGCCCCTCCTAGGTCATAGCCCCGCCTATAGCACCACACTCATCTTGCCCCTCCTAGGTCATAGCCCCGCCTATAGCACCACTCATCTTGCCCCTTATAGGTCATAGCCCCGCCTATAGCACCACTCATCTTGCCCCTCATAGGTCATAGCCCCGCCTATAGCACCACACTCCCCTGGCTCCTCCCCCGGCATTCTGGCCCCTCCCATTGCTATTGCTACAGAAAGACTTCACCAATAATTCAGACAATGTAACACATTGTGACTGTTATGTATCATTTTAATAGTAGTGTTTAGTAATTTTTGTGTATCTTCTGTCACCTAAGACCATCTAATGGAGGTACAGACTGTCTTGGAGTGAACTACGAGTACCAGCTGTGCAAAACAGAAGAATGCCCCAAACATTTTGAGGACTTCCGGGCTCAGCAGTGCCAGCTACGCAACTCTCACTTTGAGTTCCAAAATCGCAAACACCACTGGCTGCCTTACGAACACCCTGATGGTGAGAGGCTTATTCCTCCCTTGCTGACAGCCAGTGTATGTGTTTCTTTGTGTTTGTTTCTTTGTGTTTATTTGTGTGTATCTGTGTATCTGTGTATCTGTGTATCTGTGTATCTGTGTTTCTGTGTTTCTGTGTATCTGTGTTTCTGTGTTTCTGTGTATCTGTGTATGTGTGTATGTGTGTATTTTTGTCTTTGTGTATGTGTGTATTTTTGTCTTTGTGTATCTGTGTATGTGTGTATTTTTGTCTTTGTGTATCTGTGTATGTGTGTATTTTTGTCTTTGTGTATCTCTGTGTGTGTGTATTTTTGTCTTTGTGTATCTGTGTATGTGTGTATTTTTTTCTTTGTGTATCTGTGTATGTGTGTATTTTTGTCTTTGTGTATCTGTGTGTGTGTGTATTTTTGTCTTTGTGTATCTGTGTAATTTTTTTCTTTGCGTATCTGTGTATGTGTGTATTTTTGTCTTTGTGTATCTGTGTATGTGTGTATTTTTGTCTTTGTGTACCTGTGTATGTGTGTATTTTTGTCTTTGTGTACCTGTGTATGTGTGTATTTTTGCCTTTGTGGATCTGTGTATGTGTGTAGTTCTGCGTGGGTATGTTTTGTGCATATGTATACAATTTCCGACCAGAACAGGGGATAGACAGTTTTTTTCTACCTGCTAGCTTAAACTCACTAGCTGGTTAAACATATGGGATATGGCATGCATGGAAGAATGATTATTGAATTGCTGTGATCACGGGTGAGTGATGCATACATGTAGCCTACCTGGTTAAATAAAGGTTACAAAAATTGCTATTTGGACATTTAATAGTGGAGTCACAAATAATAAAATCATATTAATAATTGCAGAGACTGCTGGCCATGTGCACACTTTAGGGTTAGAGGGGTTAGGGTTAGAGACTGCTGGCCATGTGCACACTTTAGGGTTAGGGGTTAGGGGTTAGGGTTAGAGACTGCTGGCCATGTGCACACTTTAGGGTTAGGGTTAGTACCTATACCAAATAGCACAGCAATCTGTATTTACAGTAGCTTTAGGGTTAGGGGTTGTGTTAGGGTTAGGGTTGTGTTAGGGTTGTGTTAGGGGTTGTGTTAGTTTTAGGGGTTGTGTTAGGGTTAAGGGTTGTGTTAGGGTTAGGGGTTGTGTTAGGGTTAGGTTGTTTTAGGACCTATACCAGGGTTAGGGTTAGGGTTAGGGCGGCAGTGGCTCAGTGGGTTGAGTCAGTTGTCTATCAATCGGAAGGGTGGTGGTTCGTGGTTCGATCCTCTGGTTCCTCCTGGGAAACTGTCGAGGTGTCTATGAGCAAGACACCTCAGTGTATGAATGAGTGAATGGGTGAACGTGACGCAGGATCTGTAAAGCTATATAAAAGCGCAGCATTTACCATTTATACCAAAGTTGACACATTTTAGAAACTAAATAACTATCTGTCATCACGTTTCCATACACGCATAAAGGGTGTCTTTTCTAGGATTCAAATGTGACCCATAGCCTAGGCCATTCAAATGCAACCTGTAGCCTAGGCCATTCAAATGCAACCTGTAGCCTAGGCCATTCAAATGTGACCTGTAGCCTAGGCCATTCAAATGTGACCCATAGCCTAGGCCATTCAAATGTGACCTGTAGCCTAGGCCATTCAAATGCAACCCATAGCCTAGGCCATTCAAATGCAACCTGTAGCCTAGGCCATTCAAATGTGACCCATAGCCTAGGCCATTCAAATGTGACCCATAGCCTAGGCCATTCAAATGTGACCTGTAGCCTAGGCCATTCAAATGTGACCTGTAGCCTAGGCCATTCAAATGTGACCCATTCAAATGCAACCTAGCCTAGGCCATTCAAATGTGACCTGTAGCCTAGGCCCCATATTTCAAATGTGACCTGTAGCCTAGGCCATTCAAATGTGACCCATAGCATTCAAATGTGACCTGTAGCCTAGGCCATTCAAATGTGACCTAGGCCATTCAGCCTAGCCTAGGCCATTCAAATGTGACCTGTAGCCTAGGCCATTCAAATGTGACCTATAGCCTAGGCCATTCAAATGTGACCTGTAGCCTAGGCCATTCAAATGTGACCTGTAGCCTAGGCCATTCAAATGTGACCTGTAGCCTAGGCCATTCAAATGTGACCTGTAGCCTAGGCCATTCAAATGTGACCTGTAGCCTAGGCCATTCAAATGTGACCCATAGCCTAGCCATTCAAATGGCCATTCAAATGTGACCTAGCCTAGGCCATTGTAGCAATTCAAATGTGACCTGTAGCCTAGGCCATTCAAATGTGACCTGTAGCCTAGGCCATTCAAATGTGACAACCTGTAGCCTAGGCCATTCAAATGTGACCCATAGCCTAGGCCATTCAAATGTGACCTGTAGCCTAGGCCATTCAAATGTGACCCATAGCCTAGGCCATTCAAATGTGACCTGTAGCCTAGGCCATTCAAATGTGACCTGTAGCCTAGGCCATTCAAATGTGACCCATAGCCTAGGCCATTCAAATGTGACCCATAGCCTAGGCCATTCAAATGTGACCTGTAGCCTAGGCCATTCAAATGCCCATAGCCTAGGCCATTCAAATGACAACCTGTAGCCTAGGCCATTCAAATGTGACCTGTAGCCTAGGCCATTCAAATGCAACCTGTAGCCTAGGCCATTCAAATGTGACCCATAGCCTAGGCCATTCAAATGTGACCCCTAGGCCATTCAAATGTGAGCCTTCAGGCCATTAAAATGTGACCTGTAGCCTAGGCCATTCAAATGTGACCATTCAAATGTAGCCTAGGCCATTCAAATGTGACCTGTAGCCTAGGCCATTCAAATGTGACCTGTAGCCTAGGCCATTCAAATGTGACCCATAGCCTAGGCCATTCAAATGCAACCTGTAGCCTAGGCCATTCAAATGTGACCTGTAGCCTAGGCCATTCAAATGTGACCTGTAGCCTAGGCCATTCAAATGTGACCCATAGCCTAGGCCATTAAAATGTGACCTGTAGCCTAGGCCATTCAAATGTGACCCATAGCCTAGGCCATTCAAATGCAACCTGTAGCCTAGGCCATTCAAATGTGACCCATAGCCTAGGCCATTCAAATGCAACCTGTAGCCTAGGCCATTCAAATGTGACCCATAGCCTAGGCCATTCAAATGTGACCTGTAGCCTAGGCCATTCAAATGTGACCCATAGCCTAGGCCATTCAAATGTGACCTGTAGCCTAGGCCATTCAAATGTGACCTGTAGCCTAGGCCATTCAAATGTGACCCATAGCCTAGGCCATTCAAATGTGACCTGTAGCCTAGGCCATTCAAATGTGACCTGTAGCCTAGGCCATTCAAATGTGACCCATAGCCTAGGCCATTCAAATGTGACCTGTAGCCTAGGCCATTCAAATGTGACCTGTAGCCTAGGCCATTCAAATGTGACCTGTAGCCTAGGCCATTCAAATGCAACCTGTAGCCTAGGCCATTCAAATGTGACCCATAGCCTAGGCCATTCAAATGTGACCTGTAGCCTAGGC
Organism: Dallia pectoralis; assembly: GCA_029465975.1. Taxonomy (NCBI): domain Eukaryota; kingdom Metazoa; phylum Chordata; class Actinopteri; order Esociformes; family Umbridae; genus Dallia; species Dallia pectoralis. The sequence continues at coordinate 157,859 of CM055737.1, read as the reverse complement.
CATTCAAATGTGACCTGTAGCCTAGGCCATTCAAATGTGACCTGTAGCCTAGGCCATTCAAATGTGACCTGTAGCCTAGGCCATTCAAATGTGACCCGTAGCCTAGGCCAATAAGAGGTGTCACCTGTACTGTGTTTCAGCCAATAAGAGGTGTCACCTGTACTGTGTTTCAGCCAATAAGAGGTGTCACCTGTACTGTGTTTCAGCCAATAAGAGGTGTCACCTGTACTGTGTTTCAGCCAATAAGATGTGTCACCTGTACTGTGTTTCAGCCAATAAGAGGTGTCACCTGTACTGTGTTTCAGCCAATAAGAGGTGTCACATGTACTGTGTTTCAGCCAATAAGAGGTGTCACATGTACTGTGTTTCAGCCAATAAGAGGTGTCACCTGTACTGCCAGTCAAAGGAGACAACTGAAGTGGTGCACATGAAACAGCTGGTGCATGATGGGACACGGTGCTCCTACAAAGACTCCTACAGTATCTGTGTGAGAGCAGAGTGTGTGGTGAGTTATCTAACCCTAACATTACCCTAACATAACCCTAACGTAACCCTAACATAACCCTACAGTATCTGTGTGAGAGCAGAGTGTGTGGTGAGTTATCTAACCCTAACATTACCCTAACATAACCCTAACGTAACCCTAACATAACCCTAACATAACCCTACCATAACCTTAACATGACCCTAACATAACCCTCAATTCTGACATTTAACAAATGCAAAAAATATGTTAATATTTATTGATCTAAAGCAGAAAACCTTTACTCTGATTTAATGTATGACAGTAAAGAAATAAAGGTTTTTGTGTTTTTTTCTGAAGTGTATGTAAATATCTGGTTTCAACTGTATTTTAAAGTTAAAGTGTATCATTTTAACAATCAGGGATATTAAAACAGATCAGTGTGGATTCTTTTTTTCAGAAAGTGGGCTGTGACAAAGAGATTGGTTCCACCAAGGTGGAGGATAAATGTGGAGTGTGTGGAGGGGACAACTCACACTGTCGCACTGTCAAGGGAACTTTCACCCGCACCCCAAAAAAAACAGGTAGGGGACACATAATACAACGACACACAGCAGGTGTGTAATCACTGTGTAATCACTATGTAGCCACTGTGTAATGACTGTGTAACCACTATGTAATCACTGTGTAACGACTGTGTAACCACTGTGTAACCACTATGTAACCACTGTGTAATTACCGTGTAACGACTGTGTAACCACTGTGTAATGACTGTGTAACCACTATGTAATCACTATGTAGCCACTGTGTAATGACTGTGTAATCACTGTGTAATGACTGTTTAACCACTTAGTAATCACTGTGTAACCACTGTGTAATGACTGTGTAACCACTGTGATATGACTGTGTAACCACTGTGTAATCACTGTGTAACAACTGTGTAACGACTGTGTTATGACTGTGTAACCACTGTGATATGACTGTGTAACCAATGTGTAACCACTGTGTAATCACTGTGTAACCACTGACGTGGTTATGTTTACAGGATAGGAGTGATATGGTTATGTTTACAGGGTTGGGGTGATATGGTTATGTTTACAGGGTAGGGGTGATATGGTTATGTTTACAGGATAGGGGTGATATGGTTATGTTTACAGGGTAGGGGTGATATGGTTATGTTTACAGGGTAGGGGTGATATGGGTATGTTTACAGGATAGGGGTGATATGGGTATGTTTACAGGATAGGGGTGATATGGTTATGTTTACAGGATAGGGGTGATATGGTTATGTTTACAGGATAGGGGTGATATGGTTATGTTTACAGGATAGGGGTGATATTGGTATGTTTACAGGATAGGGGTGATATGGTTATGTTTACAGGGTAGGGGTGATATGGTTATGTTTACAGGATAGGGGTGATATTGGTATGTTTACAGGGTAGGGGTGATATAGTTATGTTTACAGGATAGGGGTGATATGGGTATGTTTACAGGATAGGGGTGATATGGTTATGTTTACAGGGTAGGGGTGATATGGTTATGTTTACAGGATAGGGGTGATATGGTTATGTTTACAGGGTAGGGGTGATATGGGTATGTTTACAGGATAGGGGTGATATGGTTATGTTTACAGGATAGGGGTGATATGGGTATGTTTACAGGATAGGGGTGATATGGTTATGTTTACAGGGTAGGGGTGATATGGTTATGTTTACAGGGAAGGGGTGATATGGTTATGTTTACAGGGTAGGGGTGATATGGTTATGTTTACAGGGTAGGGGTGATATGGGTATGTTTACAGGACAGGGGTGATATGGTTATGTTTACATGGTAGGGGTGATATGGTTATGTTTACAGGGTAGGGGTGATATGGTTATGTTTACAGGGTAGGGGTGATATGGTTATGTTTACAGGGTAGGGGTGATATGGGTATGTTTACAGGATAGGGGTGATATGGTTATGTTTACAGGGTAGGGGTGATATGGTTATGTTTACAGGGTAGGGGTGATATGGTTATGTTTACAGGGTAGGGGTGATATGGTTATGTTTACAGGGTAGGGGTGATATGGTTATGTTTACAGGGTAGGGGTGATATGGTTATGTTTACAGGGTAGGGGTGATATGGTTATGTTTACAGGATAGGGGTGATATGGTTATGTTTACAGGATAGTGGGATGTTTGGGGTAATGTTTGGTTTGACGTTTCCATACTCAGGCTGTTTGACAGGGATGTCTGTGATGTGATGTGAAAACTATAACCAGTTGTTTGATGTGGCTGACAAACATCAGGGAGAAATTAAACAGCCATACTGATGAAGAGAGAGGAGTGATCTGTCTAATTAATATGATGTGTGTTGGAGTATCCCAGCTTTCTGCGAGAGGTTAACCCATTTCTTTAACTGCGATGCTATTAACTCCTCACATCTTTTAACAGGAAAACAGTTAAGCAAGAGATGCCATAAAGATATCCCTTTCTTTGAAAAGATTATCTGCAAGTATCAATTGTTCTCAACTGTATCGTGATCCAATCGTGGTCCTTTAACCTTAGAACCTAGTTCCATAATCCTAACACCTATTCCCAAAATACTAAATGTTTAGCCCTTAGAGCCCACCGCATAAACCAGGGTTAGGCAACTATATTTTGCCGTAATATTATTTATTGTGAATAATTTGAATAATTATGTGAACACAAAATCATGCTTTTAAAATACTTTATACTTTGTAGTCATACTTAAAAAATGATAATAACCTGCATATGTAATTTTGTTCCCTTACGAATACTGACATTGCTGATATTGTTGTACAGGGTTTTTGCTCGTTATTTTTTAAATGTGTGGTGTAATCCTGACTCATCTAGTAACATGTAGTTTTTTACTCTGGATTGTGTGGATTAACATGGTTCTCAGCTCCTAGATCATCTAGTAACATGTAGTTCCTTATTCTGGATTGTGTGGATTAACATGGTCCTCAGCTCCTAGATCATCTAGTAACATGTAGTTCCTTACTCTGGATTGTGTGGATTAACATGGTCCTCAGCTCCTAGATCATCTAGTAACATGTAGTTCCTTACTCTGGATTGTGTGGATTAACATGGTCCTCAGCTCCTAGATCATCTAGTAACATGTAGTTCCTTATTCTGGATTGTGTGGATTAACATGGTCCTCAGCTCCTAGATCATCTAGTAACATGTAGTTCCTTACTCTGGATTGTGTGGATTAACATGGTCCTCAGCTCCTAGATCATCTAGTAACATGTAGTTCCTTATTCTGGATTGTGTGGATTAACATGGTCCTCAGCTCCTAGATCATCTAGTAACATGTAGTTCCTTACTCTGGATTGTGTGGATTAACATGGTCCTCAGCTCCTAGATCATCTAGTAACATGTAGTTCCTTACTCTGGATTGTGTGGATTAACATGGTCCTCAGCTCCTAGATCATCTAGTAACATGTAGTTCCTTACTCTGGATTGTGTGGATTAACATGGTCCTCAGCTCCTAGATCATCTAGTAACATGTAGTTCCTTATTCTGGATTGTGTGGATTAACATGGTCCTCAGCTCCTAGATCATCTAGTAACATGTAGTTCCTTACTCTGGATTGTGTGGATTAACATGGTCCTCAGCTCCTAGATCATCTAGTAACATGTAGTTCCTTACTCTGGATTGTGTGGATTAACATGGTCCTCAGCTCCTAGATCATCTAGTAACATGTAGTTCCTTATTCTGGATTGTGTGGATTAACATGGTCCTCAGCTCCTAGATCATCTAGTAACATGTAGTTCCTTACTCTGGATTGTGTGGATTAACATGGTCCTCAGCTCCTAGATCATCTAGTAACATGTAGTTCCTTATTCTGGATTGTGTGGATTAACATGGTCCTCAGCTCCTAGATCATCTAGTAACATGTAGTTCCTTACTCTGGATTGTGTGGATTAACATGGTCCTCAGCTCCTAGATCATCTAGTAACATGTAGTTCCTTACTCTGGATTGTGTGGATTAACATGGTCCTCAGCTCCTAGATCATCTAGTAACATATAACTCCCATAATTTAACCACCAAAAACAATAGAACACTGGACAAAGTTCTGGCAAAAGCACATCTAAGATCTCACTTAATGCTTTGGCTAGGACCATCCTGGATATCGTCATTCTTTAACCCTGAACAATCCCTGGATAGCACCATAATTTAACCCTGGCTAAACCTTGGCTAGAACCATGCTAGCTAGCTCAATCTCTGTCTAGAGCCTTTGTACACTGGCAAAGACAATACAGTGGCTTCCTTCTCTAGAATGCTGCTTGCTTAAACACTGGCTAGTAAAGACAACAGTGGCTTCCTTCTATGGGTCAAAGGCTTAAACACTGGCTAGTAAAGACAATACAGTGGCTTCCTTCTATGGGTCAAAGGCTTAAACACTGGCTAGTAAAGACAACAGTGGCTTCCTTCTATGGGTCAAAGGCTTAAACACTGGCTAGTAAAGACAATACAGTGGCTTCCTTCTATGGGACAAATGCTTAAACACTGGCTAGTAAAGACAACAGTGGCTTCCTTCTCTAGAATGCTGCTTGCCTAAACACTGGCTAGTAAAGACAATACAGTGGCTTCCTTCTCTAGAATGCTGCTTGCCTAAACACTGGCTAGTAAAGACAATACAGTGGCTTCCTTCTCTAGAATGCTGCTTGCTTAAACACTGGCTAGTAAAGACAATACAGTGGCTTCCTTCTATGGGACAAATGCTTAAACACTGGCAAATAAAGACAATACAGTGGCTTTCTTCTATGGGACAAATTGCTTAAGGCCCTTCTAGAGGATAGATTCATTAACTCGTCTTTTCAACCAGCCTAGAAAAGGAAAAATCATAAAATAACTAACATGTGTATTTTTGTTTGTAGGGAAGACCAAAGGAGCATTCTCCATGCCTAAAGGAGCTCGGTATATTTATCTGAATAAAACAGAGGATTCTAGAGGAAATGTACTTGGTGAGTCTGGACAGAGTTTGCTGAGGTGGTGGACATCCTTAATGGCTTTGTTGCTTTAAGTCTGATTTTCTGTTCCTTGTTTCATGCAAACTGTTGATAGAAATATGGCTCATTTAGTGTATGTAATATAATTTAAATGTTTTGACCTAAGACAGAGTTTTAAGACATTGTATACACATTATTACTTGTTAAAATCCATAATTTAATCAAACCCATACTTGCTAAACATCCCTGTGGCGGACAGTATTCATTTTTTTTTGATTATTCAAAAAGTTTCAAGATGTACTAGAAAATCATACTTAAACGTTTTGAGATAATTCTAAATGCATCTAAAATGTTTTAGAATTATTTTGATGTATCTAGATGTTTCAAGATGATTTTAAATTATTCTACATATATAAGTTTTTCAAAGCTACCAGCTTCAGTAGAAAGCCAGAGCCTTAGTAGGTTGTCCACATCCACCTCTGGAAACAGAGATCTACAATCTAACTGCTGCCTCTTTCTCCGCTCTTTCCCAAATCTTTTTATCTCATCCTCTCTTCAATCTCCTGAATTTTTACTCTCATCCCTGTCTCGTTTTATTGTCCTCCCTTTTCTTTTCCTCTCCTATTCTCTGTTGACTAACTTTCACCATGTAAAGGTATCCTTAAGATGTTTCTGCTCCCACCCGGGGCAAGGCATGTAATCATTCAGGAGACTGAGTCTTCCCCTCAGAAGCTTGGTAAGTCATCAGCTCCTCGTTTACTATTTTAAGCCAGACGGAAATGCAGGAATAGATACAGCATTACTAATTAAAATTACATTTACTACCCAATGGGTTAAGGGTAGGGTTAGCCATTACCCTAACCCCCTAACCCCCTAAACCCCTAACCCCCCAACACCCTAACACCCTAACACCCTAACACCCTAACACCCTAACACCCTAACACCCTAACACCCTAACCCCCTTACCCCCTAACAGCCTAACCCCCTAACAGCCCAACCCCCCTAGCACCCTAACACCCTAACACCAACCCCCTAACACCCTAACACCAACCCCCTAACACCCTAACAGCCCAACCCCCTAACACTCTAACACCAACCCCCTAACACTCTAACACCAACCCCCTAACACCCTAACAGCCTACCCCCTACCCCCTATCCCCCTATCCCCCAACACCCCAACACCCTAACACCCTAACACCCTAACACCCTAACACCCTAACACCCTAACACCCTAACACCCTAACACCCTAACACCCTAACCCCTAACACCCAACCCCTAACAGCCCAACCCCCTATCACCCTAACACCCTAACACCAACCCTCTAACACCCTAACACCAACCCTCTAACACCCTAACACCAACCCCCTAACCCCTAACCCCCCCTATCACCCTATCACCCTATCACCCTATCACCCTATCACCCTATCACCCTAACCCCCTATCACCCTAACCCCCTCACACCCTCACGCCCTCACCCCCTAACCCCCTAACAGCCTAACACCCTAACCCCCTAACACACACCCTATGATTAAATATACAGTATATACATGTACGTATATATAAATATAAACATATATATATATTTATATATGTATGTTTATGTGTATATGTGTGTGTAATATACAGTAACCTAGAGAAGCTGTTTTGGCAAACTGTTGATTCCAGCGATCAAGAACCAGGCGACCGGTCACTACATTCTGAATGCCCGAGGAGAGGAGGCTCGATCACACAGCTTCATAGAGTTGGGAGTGGAGTGGGAGTATATAACTGAAGATCAGCAGGAGACAGTGCTCACAGATGGACCACTACATGACCCCGTGGTTGTACTGGTAAATATAAAACACACAGATGGACCGCTACATGACCCGTGGTTGTACTGGTAAATATAAAACACACAGATGGACCACTACATGACCCCGTGGTTGTACTGGTAAATATAAAACACACAGATGGACCGCTACATGACCCCGTGGTTGTACTGGTAAATGTAAAACACACAGATGGACCACTACATGACCATGTGGTTGTACTGGTAAATATAAAACACACAGATGGACCGCTACATGACACTGAAATATAAAACACACAGATGGACCGTACATGACGCCGTGGTTGTACTGGTAAATATAAAACACACAGATGGACCACTACATGACCATGTGGTTGTACTGGTAAATATAAAACACACAGATGGACCACTACATGGTTGTACTGGTAAATATAAAACACACAGATGGACCACTACATGACCCTGTGGTTGTACTGGTAAATATAAAACACACAGATGGACCGCTACATGACGCCGTGGTTGTACTGGTAAATATAAAACACACAGATGGACCACTACATGACCCTGTGGTTGTACTGGTAAATATAAAACACACAGATGGACCACTACATGACCCCGTGGTTGTACTGGTAAATATAAAACACACAGATGGACCACTACATGACCATGTGGTTGTACTGGTAAATATAAAACACACAGATGGACCAACATGACCTAAAATGTAATACACACAGATGGACCACTACATGACCCTGGGTTGTACTGGTAAATATAATACACACAGATGGACCACTGACCCTGTGGTTGTACTGGTAAATATAATGCACACAGATGGACCACAGACCATGGACTGGTAAATATAATACACACAGATGGACACTACATGACCATGTGGTTGTACTGGCAAATATAATACACACAGATGGACCACTACATGACCCTGTGGTTGTACTGGTAAATATAAAACACACAGATGGACCACTACATGACCCGTGGTTGTACTGGTAAATGTAAAACACACAGATGGACCACTAAACCCTACTGGTAAATATAAAACACACAGATGGACCACTACACGACCCCGTGGTTGTACTGGTAAATATAAAACACACAGATGGACCACTACATGACCATGTGGTTGTACTGGTAAATATAAAACACACAGATGGACCACTACATGACCTGTGGTGTGGTTGTACTGGTAAATGTAATACACACAGATGGACCACTACATGACCCTGTGGTTGTACTGGTAAATATAATACACACAGATGGACCACTACATGACCCTGTGGTTGTACTGGTAAATATAATACACACAGATGGACCACTACATGACCATGTGGTTGTACTGGTAAATATAATACACACAGATGGACCACTACATGACCATGTGGTTGTACTGGCAAATATAATACACACAGATGGACCACTACATGACCATGTGGTTGTACTGGTAAATATAAAACACACAGATGGACCACTACATGACCATGTGGTTGTACTGGTAAATGTAATACACACAGATGGACCACTACATGACCATGTGGTTGTACTGGTAAATGTAATACACACAGATGGACCACTACATGACCATGTGGTTGTACTGGTAAATATAAAACACACAGATGGACCACTACACGACCCCGTGGTTGTACTGGTAAATATAAAACACACAGATGGACCACTACATGACCATGTGGTTGTACTGGTAAATGTAATACACACAGATGGACCACTACATGACCCTGTGGTTGTACTGGTAAATGTAATACACACAGATGGACCACTACATGACCATGTGGTTGTACTGGTAAATATAATACAATACAATTTTTACTTTACTTACTTGGGTATTTAAGACATGATTCAATATTTTCAACACATTTTTTTAGATAATCCCTGATGCAAACGAGACGAGGTTCACTCTGATGTATAAATACATCATCCATGAAGACTCCGTTCCCATCAACAGCAACAATGTCATTCAAGAGGAAACATATGAATGGGCCTTAAAAAGCTGGTCTCAGTGTTCTAGACCATGTGCTGGAGGTAAGGTTCTAGACCATGTGCTGGAGGTAAGGTTCTAGACCATGTGCTGGAGGTAAGGTTCTAGACCATGTGCTGGAGGTAAGGTTCTAGACCATGTACTGGAGGTAAGGTTCTAGGCCATGTGCTGGAGGTAAGGTTCTAGACCATGTGCTGGAGGTAAGGTTCTAGACCATGTGCTGGAGGTAAGGTTCTAGACCATGTGCTGGAGGTAAAGTTGTAGACTACATGCTGACGGTAAGGTTCTAGACCATGTGCTCGAGGTAAGGTTCTAGACCATGTGCTGGAGGTAAGGTTCTAGACCATGTGCAAGAGGTAAGGAAACCTAGAGAGGAACCAGGCTCTGAGGGATGACCAGTCCTCTTCTGGCTGTGCTGGGTGAACTTATGACAGTTATTTTAATACAGTACAAGCAAGCAATGTGCGAGCATCTTCAAAATCAAATAGTCCTTAACGACCGGGAGGATTGATGGGTTTGATAGATCTGGAGGACAAAACTCTGGTAGCTTCAACTGTTCCGTCAGCCGCACAATCAGGGGCCCCAGGATGGATCCAGCACATGTTTCCAAGGCTGATTGGTCCCACAGCGTGGCCAGCAGGCACGGGTCCCCCTTAATGGAAGTGGACACAAACACAGGGAAAGGTTAGACACTACACAAGAGTATAGCAACATAAGCCATGAAAGGAGACGGGGGGCGAGTTAGTAGATACTTATTCTCATGTCCTTTACAGCACATTCAGATTATAGCAACCCAAAAGTAATTGTGGCTTCAACTCATCAAGCCGTTCTGCTCTGCTCCCCTTCAGGAGAAGATAAATGTTGATAATTTTTTCTTCACTGTAATTGGTTCAACTTCAAACTAAAATAGTTTTTGATGATTCTCATATGAAGCTAAACAGAGTAGAAATGCAACATTTAATGTCGCACTTCGGTTCTAATAGTTTTGTATTCAAACCACTTTATCTTCTGCTCTGCAAGGATTCCAGTTCACCAAATACGGCTGCAGAAAGAAGGGTGATATCATGATGGTTCACCGGGGATTCTGTGATGCCAACAGGAAGCCCAAACCCATCAGGAGAATGTGTAACCTTCAGGATTGTACTCAGCCACAGTGAGTATACATACACTGAGTTTACTTATGACGCTTTTCCACTACAAAGAACCAGCTCGACTCGACTTTGCCCGACTCGGCTCCGCTCGCTTTAGCTTCGTTTTCCATTGCAGATAGTACCTGCACAATAGTACCCGGTCGTCATAGCGACGCGGCAGGAAACTGCTGTGACGTAATCTTCTACGCGACACACACTCGCTACCCACACACACATAGGACAATGGAGGAAATCAAGTGTATGCTGTGTTTTATCCGCGGGATGTGGCTGTTTCTCACGGCGCATTCTTTCGGTTTGCCATAGCATTCGTAATGGATAATATGTACAGCTCTCACGCAATCTCTGGCCAAACTATTTAAAAATGGTGGAATTACTTAGGATACTACATCTGGCGTGTGCAATGATGAAGCAGTGAATAGTGCCGATTCTCTGACTAATCAGCAGTCTGCCGTGTTTTCACGTCACATTTTCACGTCGAGTCGAGCTGAGTCTCCACACATATATATATATATATAAATGTAATGAATTATTATGATTAGGAACAGAGTGCAGTCGTCTTGTTCCTCAGCTGGCCTCAGATGGAATGGTGTTGATCGCTTCAAACTGTGTGTAGAAGGTGTTTGTCAGGGAGAGAGGAGGCAGGCTGTTCCCCGAGGAAGTGTGAGACTATCTACAATGCTGTGATACAATATAGTCAGAACTCAACTATATTAGGCAAAACTGGCTTGCTGTTCATAATCTCTTGTTGCATAATATTCCATGATGCCTCTTCTCAATGTTCTCTGTTCACTGACCTACTACACAAATGAGTGATAACCACAACTTAACTCACACTGACCCCATCCTCAACACACCTGTTCCAATTCTGGTCATTCCCATCTCTCCAGGTGGATCTCAGAGGACTGGGAGCACTGCTCTAAGACATGTGGCACTTTGGGTTTCCAGATCCGAACAGTTCGCTGCATTCAGTTCTTGCATGAAGGAACCAATCGCTCAGTCCACAACAAGTACTGCAGCGGGGAGAAACCTGAGAACAGAAGGCCCTGTAACAGATTATCCTGTCCTTCATCTTGGAGAACTGGAGCCTGGTCACAGGTACTATTGTGGTTATACCTGGTCACAGGTACTATTGTGGTTATACCTGGTCACAGGTACTATTGTGGTTATACCTGGTCACAGGTACTATTGTGGTTATACCTGGTCACAGGTACTATTGTGGTTATACCTGGTCACAGGTACTATTGTGGTTATACCTGGTCACAGGTACTATTGTGGTTATACCTGGTCACAGGTACTATTATGGTTATACCTGGTCACAGGTACTATTGTGGTTATACCTGGTCACAGGTACTATTGTGGTTATACCTGGTCACAGGTACTATTGTGGTTATACCTGGTCACAGGTACTATTGTGGTTATACCTGGTCACAGGTACTATTGTGGTTATACCTGGTCACAGGTACTATTATGGTTATACCTGGTCACAGGTACTATTGTGGTTATACCTGGTCACAGGTACTATTGTGGTTATACCTGGTCACAGGTACTATTATGGTTATACCTGGTCACAGGTACTATTATGGTTATACCTGGTCACAGGTACTATTGTGGTTATACCTGGTCACAGGTACTATTATGGTTATACCTGGTCACAGGTACTATTATGGTTATACCTGGTCACAGGTACTATTGTGGTTATACCTGGTCACAGGTACTATTGTGGTTATACCTGGTCACAGGTACTATTATGGTTATACCTGGTCACAGGTACTATTGTGGTTATACCTGGTCACAGGTACTATTATGGTTATACCTGGTCACAGGTACTATTGTGGTTATACCTGGTCACAGGTACTATTATGGTTATACCTGGTCACAGGTACTATTTATACCTGGTCACAGGTACTATTGTGGTTATGGTCACATTGTTATACCTGGTCACAGGTACTATTATGGTTATACCTGGTCACAGGTACTATTGTGGTTATACCTGGTCACAGGTACTATTGTGGTTATACCTGGTCACAGGTACTATTGTGGTTATACCTGGTCACAGGTACTGGTACTATTGTGGTTATACCTGGTCACAGGTACTATTGTGGTTATACCTGGTCACAGGTACTATTGTGGTTATACCTGGTCACAGGTACTATTATGGTTATACCTGGTCACAGGTACTATTGTGGTTATACCTGGTCACAGGTACTAGGTACTATTATGGTTATACCTGGTCACAGGTACTATTGTGGTTATACCTGGTCACAGGTACTATTATGGTTATACCTGGTCACAGGTACTATTGTGGTTATACCTGGTCACAGGTACTATTGTGGTTATACCTGGTCACAGGTACTATTTTGGTTATACCTGGTCACAGGTACTATTGTGGGTTATACCTGGTCACAGGTACTATTATGGTTATACCTGGTCACAGGTACTATTGTGGTTATACCTGGTCACAGGTACTATTATGGTTATACCTGGTCACAGGTACTATTGTGGTTATACCTGGTCACAGGTACTATTGTGGTTATGGTTATACCTGGTCACAGGTACTATTATGGTTATACCTGGTCACAGGTACTATTATGGTTATACCTGGTCACAGGTACTATTGTGGTTATACCTGGTCACAGGTACTATTATGGTTATACCTGGTCACAGGTACTATTGTGGTTATACCTGGTCACAGGTACTATTGTGGTTATACCTGGTCACAGGTACTATTGTGGTTATACCTGGTCACAGGTACTATTTTGGTTATACCTGGTCACAGGTACTATTATGGTTATACCTGGTCACAGGTACTATTGTGGTTATACCTGGTCACAGGTACTATTATGGTTATACCTGGTCACAGGTACTATTTTATTGTTATACCTGGTCACAGGTACTATTGTGGTTATACCTGGTCACAGGTACTATTGTGGTTATACCTGGTCACAGGTACTATTATGGTTATACCTGGTCACAGGTACTATTGTGGTTATACCTGGTCACAGGTACTATTGTGGTTATACCTGGTCACAGGTACTATTATGGTTATACCTGGTCACAGGTACTATTATGGTTATACCTGGTCACAGGTACTATTGTGGTTATACCTGGTCACAGGTACTATTATGGTTATACCTGGTCACAGGTACTATTGTGGTTATACCTGGTCACAGGTACTATTATGGTTATACCTGGTCACAGGTACTATTATGGTTATACCTGGTCACAGGTACTATTGTGGTTATACCTGGTCACAGGTACTATTGTGGTTATACCTGGTCACAGGTACTATTATGGTTATACCTGGTCACAGGTACTATTATGGTTATACCTGGTCACAGGTACTATTGTGGTTATACCTGGTCACAGGTACTATTGTGGTTATACCTGGTCACAGGTACTATTATGGTTATACCTGGTCACAGGTACTATTGTGGTTATACCTGGTCACAGGTACTATTATGGTTATACCTGGTTACAGGTACTATTGTGGTTATACCTGGTCACAGGTACTATTGTGGTTATACCTGGTCACAGGTACTATTGTGGTTATACCTGGTCACAGGTACTATTGTGGTTATACCTGGTTACAGGTACTATTATGGTTATACCTGGTCACAGGTACTATTGTGGTTATACCTGGTCACAGGTACTATTATGGTTATACCTGGTCACAGGTACTATTATGGTTATACCTGGTCACAGGTACTATTGTGGTTATACCTGGTCACAGGTACTATTGTGGTTATACCTGGTCACAGGTACTATTGTGGTTATACCTGGTCACAGGTACTATTATGGTTATACCTGGTCACAGGTACTATTGTGGTTATACCTGGTCACAGGTACTATTGTGGTTATACCTGGTCACAGGTACTATTGTGGTTATACCTGGTCACAGGTACTATTATGGTTATACCTGGTCACAGGTACTATTATGGTTATACCTGGTCACAGGTACTATTATGGTTATACCTGGTCACAGGTACTATTATGGTTATACCTGGTCACAGGTACTATTATGGTTATACCTGGTCACAGGTACTATTATGGTTATACCTGGTCACAGGTACTATTATGGTTATACCTGGTCACAGGTACTATTGTGGTTATACCTGGTCACAGGTACTATTGTGGTTATACCTGGTCACATACCTGGTCACAGGTACTATTGTGGTTATACCTGGTCACAGGTACTATTGTGGTTATATGGTCACCTGGTCACAGGTACTATTGTGGTTATACCTGGTCACAGGTACTATTGTGGTTATACCTGGTCACAGGTACTATTGTGGGTCACAGGTACTATTGTGGTTATACCTGGTCACAGGTACTATTGTGGTTATACCTGGTCACAGGTACTATTGTGGTTATACCTGGTCACAGGTACTATTGTGGTTATACCTGGTCACAGGTACTATTATGGTTATACCTGGTCACAGGTACTATTATGGTTATACCTGGTCACAGGTACTATTGTGGTTATACCTGGTCACAGGTACTATTGTGGTTATACCTGGTCACAGGTACTATTGTGGTTATACCTGGTCACAGGTACTATTGTGGTTATACCTGGTCACAGGTACTATTATGGTTATACCTGGTCACAGGTACTATTGCGGTTATACCTGGTCACAGGTACTATTATGGTTATACCTGGTCACAGGTACTATTATGGTTATACCTGGTCACAGGTACTATTGTGGTTATACCTGGTCACAGGTACTATTGTGGTTATACCTGGTCACAGGTACTATTGTGGTTATACCTGGTCACAGGTACTATTGTGGTTATACCTGGTCACAGGTACTATTGTGGTTATACCTGGTCACAGGTACTATTGTGGTTATACCTGGTCACAGGTACTATTGTGGTTATACCTGGTCACAGGTACTATTGTGGTTATACCTGGTCACAGGTACTATTCACAGGTGGTTATACCTGGTCACAGGTACTATTGTGGTTATACCTGGTCACAGGTACTATTGTGGTTATACCTGGTCACAGGTACTATTGTGGTTATACCTGGTCACAGGTACTATTGGGTCCTGGTCACAGGTACTATTGTGGTTATACCTGGTCACAGGTACTATTGTGGTTATACCTGGTCACAGGTACTATTGTGGTTATACCTGGTCACAGGTACTATTGTGGTTATACCTGGTCACAGGTACTATTGGTCACAGGTACTTATACCTGGTCACAGGTACTATTGTGGTTATACCTGGTCACAGGTACTATTGTGGTTATACCTGGTCACAGGTACTATTGTGGTTATACCTGGTCACAGGTACTATTATGGTTATACCTGGTCACAGGTACTATTATATTGTGTTATACCTGGTCACAGGTACTATTATGGTTATACCTGGTCACAGGTACTATTGTGGTTATACCTGGTCACAGGTACTATTTTGGTTATACCTGGTCACAGGTACTATTATCGTTATACCTGGTCACAGGTACTATTGTGGTTATACCTGGTCACAGGTACTATTGTGGTTATACCTGGTCACAGGTACTATTTTGGTTATACGCAATGATACGGTCATACATGGAACATGTAATGATACAGTCATACATGGAACATGTAATGATACGGTCATACATGGAACATGTAATGATACGGTCATACTTGCTTCGTTGTTTCCTAAAATTTGGCCCAGAGGTAGCATATAGAGATTGAACAGAAGTGGTCCGAGAACTGATCCCTGGGGAATTCCACATGTCATAGCCACCTTATCAGATTCATGATTGCCGATGCTGACAAAGTAACTCCAGCCATCTAAATAAGACCTGAACCAATTAAGGAATGTCCCGGAGAGTCCTACCCAATTTTCGAGCCTGTCCAGAAGTGTTATATGATCTACAGTGTCAAATGCAGCACTGAGATCTAATAGAACCAAAACTGTCATTTTAACATTCATTATTCAGTCATATTTAATTTAATACTATTATCAGAGCCGTTTCAGTGCTATGGTGAGGTCGGAAGCCTTATTGGAATTTTTCTAAGAGGCCGCTTGTAATATTGCTGAATATTGCTAATATTGCTGAGCATCCAGTGTTTTCTTTTTTAATAGAGGCTTAATACAGAGTCATTGTTTGACTTTGTAGTTATGAATGTCTGCCTTTTCACAGTGGACAAGAGTTCAGGTGCTATCTTCTTTAGTGGTTTGGTCAGCCTGTCGACCATGGCAAACAGAGTTCGTGTATTGTTGATGTTCTTGTTGATCATTCCTAAAGAATGTTGCTTTTTAGCCCTGCATAACTCAAAGTTTTTGTTTATAGATGTCATAGTGGATTTCAAGCTTAGTTTTTCTCCACTTACGTTCAGCTTTCCTACATTATCTTTTCAGGGTGTTTACCATCATGGTGTTTCTCCATGGTGCTTTTTGTTTTCTCTACCTTTACCGGTGCAACACGATCCATGACATTCAATATTTTTCTAGTAAAATGATCCAGGAGTTCATCAACTGACTCTGTACCTAATGTTGTTGGCCTCAATAAACTGAGAATTGGTTCCCCATTAATGTATTTTTCTTAACGGAAAAAGTCTTTACTTGAACATCCGGGGTAATTCATGCTTAAAAATGTTGAGTGATTACCAATGATGGAATAATAATCAAGCATATCTAAGCAGTTTGCAGTGTAACTCATTTATAATGTTATTGTGTGTAACTCGTCTATAATGTTATTGTTTGTAACTCGTTTATAATGTTATTGTGTGTAACTTGTTTATAATGTTATCGTGTGTAACTTGTTTGTAACTAATTTATATTGTTAATTTAATTGTGTCTAACTCATTTATTGTGTCTAACTCATTTATAAAGTTTTTGTGTGTAACTCGTTTATAATGTTATTGTGTGTAACTCGTTTATAATGTTATTGTGTGTAACTCGTTCATAATTTTATTGTGTGTAACTCATTTATAAAGTTTTTGTTTGTAACTCGTTTATAATGTTATTGTGTGTAACTCGTTCATAATGTTATTGTGTGTAACTCGTTTATAATGTTATTGTGTGTAACTCGTTTATAATGTTATTGTGTGTTACTCGTTTATAATGTTATTGTGTGTTACTCGTTTATAATGTTATTGTGTTTAACTCGTTTATAATGTTATTGTGTGTAACTCGTTTATAATGTTATTGTATGTAACTCGTTTATAATGTTATTGTGTGTAACTCGTTTATAATGTTATTGTGTGTAACTCGTTTATAATGTTTTTGTGTGTACACATATTGTGTGTGTTTTAGTGCTCAGTGACTTGTGGTGATGGGGTTGAGAGGCGCTTGGTGACGTGTCGTATCGGCGATCAGTGCAACGGAGATCGACCTGAGATCCACAGACCGTGTCGACCAGGACCATGTCAAGGTGAGATAAATAATGAACTTTACACAGACCGTGCCGACCAGGACTGTGTCAAGGTGAGATAAATAATGAACTTTATCTGGTTCTAATAGAGTAGAGCAATGATGTTTGTTCCTGATACACTAAAGAAATTACGTCTTGAATCTGGTTCTGCTACAATAAAACTCAAATGTCTATTCTTTGTTATCTATATTCATTTGCTTAAACAGTAAAATTTTTTTATCAGATTGTCAAAATATGAAATACAAATATACTTCCTTAGTCTGACTAAAGACCAGCAGCTCACGAGATTATGAGATGATGAGGTGATGAGGTGATGCCACATGATGTGCAAGATGTGCAAGTTTTTGTTGTGCTGTGTAGGTTCACTATCAATTATTTTTGGCAATCATGATTCACGAAACTGTTCATATTTTATTTGAATATTCATTATTTGTTTTTTTGTTCATTATTTGTTTTTTTATCATGTGATTAGCTATTAGTGACCTTCTAATGTTTTACCAGGTGATCTTTGTTTGTTTCAGATGAGACATGTAACGGGGATAAGTCTATTTTCTGTCAGATGGAGGTTTTGGCGAGATACTGCTCTATCCCTGGATACAACAAATTGTGTTGTGATTCCTGTAGCCGCCGCAGTGGAACCCTGTTACCCCTCCTATCAGAGGTATCTGAGATTGAACAGGAAGTACACTATGGAGCAGCCACCCAGCTCCTGGAGACACTGTTGTACAATGGAACAGGTCTGACCCCCCCCTCCTCACCAACCCCCCAAGGGGCACCGATCCCACAACCTACCGGTAGAAATGCCCAAGGGGCACTGGTCCCACAACCTACCGGTAGAAATGCCCAAGGGGCACCGATCCCACAACCTACCGGTAGAAATGCCCAAGGGGCACCGATCCCACAACCTACCGGTAGAAATGCCCACACATCCTCAGCCAGAAAGGCTCACCGCAGAAGTACGTTACTTAGCAGCTTGCCTGGCAGGGATTTACCTATCATGATGTCATCAGTTGATGCCGGAGACAGGGTTCAGGCAGATGGCACAGAAGTTCAGAGTTCGGACATGCTGAGGGGAAGCCAGGTGGACCTAGCAACAGAGGTGGCTTTAACGGAGGTGGAGAGATGAAGACATGTAGATAACACCCATGTAGATAACACCCATGTAGACAACACCCATGTAGACAACACCCATGTAGACAACACCCATGTAGACAACGCCCATGTAGACAACACCCATGTAGACAACACCCATGTAGACAACACCCATGTAGACAACACCCATGTAGATAACACCCATGTAGACAACACCCATGTAGACAACACCCATGTAGACAACACCCATGTAGACAACACCCATGTAGACAACACCCATGTAGACAACACCCATGTAGACAACACCCATGTAGACAACACCCATGTAGACAACACCCATGTAGACAACACCCATGTAGACAACACCCATGTAGACAACACCCATGTAGACAACACCCATGTAGACAACACCCATGTAGACAACACCCATGTAGACAACACCCATGTAGACAACACCCATGTAGACAACACCCATGTAGACAACACCCATGTAGACAACACCCATGTAGACAACACCCATGTAGACAACACCCATGTAGACAACACCCAACACCCCATGTAGATAACACCCATGTAGATAACACCCATGTAGATAACACCCATGTAGATAACGCCCATGTAGACAACGCCCATGTAGACAACGCCCATGTAGACAACACCCATGTAGACAACACCCATGTAGATAACACCCATGTAGACAACACCCATGTAGATAACACCCATGTAGACAACACCCATGTAGATAACATCCCCTGAGCAGATAGAAACCGAGAAAAGTGCAGGTTCACTTTATTTTTCAAAATCTCCCAAACAGCAGTTTGAAGGTCTTTATATGGGCTGTTTGAGATGAAACACCAAAGATCACCAGAGCAGATGGACTGACCCCCAAGACATGTTACAACAGGCCAGTTGGATACAAAGTCAACATCCATCTTTTTTTACTGGCACTTGTTTTTCATCAAATCTGGGTATTTATACATTAAATGTAAATCCATTGTGATACATTGTCAGATGTATTCAAACAAAAAGTAGATGATGACTGTGTCAAAGATTTAATCACCCTTTTTGTTCCTAGGCTCCAGATCCCAGAACAAAATCCAGACATTCGAGTACCAAATCCAGACATTTTAGAACCAAATCCATACATTCTAGAACCAAATATAGAAATTATAGTACCAAATCTGCTATTCTTGAATCATCTCTATAAATTCCAGAAACAGATCTAGATATTTTAGAAAGATATGTAGATATTAAAGAACCATATCCAGATATCTTACCCTGCAGAGAGGGACCTGTACTACACACCTAATCATATGTTGGGATGAACCTGTACTAAAGTCCCTTAGGGAGCAAATTGTACCCCTAACCCCTAAATTGTCCAGCTGTTATCACAGCACTCTTGTTGGCTTGATGTGTAAATCATGTAAATAGGCTGTTATTGTTACTGAATTATAATGTTCTATTTATGTTGTTCTATTTATATTACAGGATTGGGCTGTTAACTGTGTGCTGTTAACTGTGTGTGTATAACTAGAGGGTTAATATTATTTAACATGTGCCCTTGTGACAACTCTCCACAACAATGCTTTTATCAATGTGAAGTTTACCTATCTTATGCTGCGCTTTTTATAAATGCTGCGCTTTTTATATCTTCATCAGGATCAGAGGATAATAGTTTTCTAGCTTTGTTTGGAAGGAATATAGTGAAAATAAAATAGAAAAATCTAGAGAAAGTTAGCTATTTATTGTAAAGGATTTTATCTGAACCACAATGCATCTGACTGCAATAGTAAAATATGTTTTAATTGAATTCAATGTACAAGCAACCCCCCGCCCCCCACTCTGTGTGTGGTTTTATTTGCTAGGGTTGTCATTATAATACTTTATAAAGAATAGAGAAATATTTATTCAGAGATAGAGTTATACAGTACTGTTCTAACAAATAGTGGGACTATACAGTACTGTTCTAACAAATAGTGGGACTATACAGTATTGTTCTAACAAATAGTGGGACTATACAGTACTGTTCTAACAAATAGTGGGACTATACAGTATTGTTCTAACAAATAGTGGGACTATACAGTACTGTTCTAACAAATAGTGGGACTATACAGTACTGTTCTAACAAATAGTGGGACTATACAGTACTGTTCTAACAAATAGTGGGACTATACAGTACTGTTCTAACAAATAGTGGGACTATACAGTATTGTTCTAACAAATAGTGGGACTATAGAGTACTGTTCTAACAAATAGTGGGACTATACAGTACTGTTCTAACAAATAGTGGGACTATACAGTACTGTTCTACCAAATAGTGGGACTATACAGTATTGTTCTAACAAATAGTGGGACTATACAGTACTGTTCTAACAAATAGTGGGACTATACAGTATGATTTCACTTTGAAATTGTAATTGTTTTCCATAAAAACATACATGTAGGTATTTTAAATAGAAAATATAGCAAAATGTATTGAAAATATAGTAATTGACAAGATTAGAATTTTTTTTTTAAATTGAAATAATAATAACAAAGATTCCTCCATTTGTAGTAATTACAGCCTTTCATTCTCGTTTGTTTTGAGGTAATTTGTTGAGGTAATCTAAAAAATATTTCACCCCATGAAGCACTACAGTTGGATTGGTTTGATGAGCACTTTAACAACCCATCCTGTCAAGCTGCTCCCAGAACAGCTCAATAAGGTTTAGATCCGGTAACTGTGCTGGTCACTCCATTATAGACAGAATACCAGCTGACTGTGCTGGTCTCTCCATTATAGACAGAATACCAGCTGACTGTGCTGGTCTCTCCATTGTAGACAGAATACCAGCTGACAGGGTATGGCATGTTATTGCAAAATGGAGTGACAGCCTTCCTTCATTCTAGATACTTATTGCTCTGTAAAAATGGAGTGACATCCTTCCTGCACAAATCTCTCACGTTACCACCATTAAACAATCACTGACCATCAATTTACCACCTTTAAACAACCACAGACCATCACTTTACCACCTTTAAACAATCACAGACATTCACTATATAATGAATATTACATTTTGAGTTGTTTTTAAGCCTCAACGTGCTGTTAAGGTGGAGCAATCGCTGTCCTATTAGCCAAGCCTAGGTAACATGCTGTTCTATCAGCTAAATGTAGGTAACATGCTGTTCTATCAGCTAAATGTAGGTAACATGCTGTTCTATCAGCTAAATGTAGGTAACATGCTGTTCTATCAGCTGAATGTAGGTAACATGCTGTTCTATCAGCTAAATGTAGGTAACATGCTGTTCTATCAGCTAAATGTAGGTAACATGCTGTTCTATCAGCTAAATGTAGGTAACATGCTGTTCTATCAGCTAAATGTAGGTAACATGCTGTTCTATCAGCTAAATGTAGGTAACATGCTGTTCTATCAGCTAAATGTAGGTAACATGCTGTTCTATCAGCTAAATGAAGGTAACATGCTGTTCTATCAGCTAAATGTAGGTAACATGCTGTTCTATCAGCTAAGAGTAGGTAACATGCTGTTCTATCAGCTAATTGAAGGTAACATGCTGTTCTATCAGCTAAATGTAGGTAACATGCTGATCTATCAGCTAAATGTAGGTAACATGCTGTTCTATCAGCTAAATGTAGGTAACATGCTGTTCTATCAGCTAAATGAAGGTAACATGCTGTTCTATCCGCTAGATGTAGTTAACATGCTGTTCTATCAGCTAAATGTAGGTAACATGCTGTTCTATCAGCTAAATGTAGTTAACATGCTGTTCTATCAGCTAAATGTAGGTAACATGCTGTTCTATCAGCTAAATGTAGGTAACATGCTGTTCTATCAGCTAAATGAAGGTAACATGCTGTTCTATCCGCTAGATGTAGTTAACATGCTGTTCTATCAGCTAAATGTAGGTAACATGCTGTTCTATCAGCTAAATGTAGTTAACATGCTGTTCTATCAGCTAAATGTAGGTAACATGCTGTTCTATCAGCTAAATGTAGGTAACATGCTGTTCTATCAGCTAAATGTAGGTAACATGCTGATCTATCAGCTAAATGTAGGTAACATGCTGTTCTATCAGCTAAATATAGGTAACATGCTGTTCTATCAGCTAAATGTAGTTAACATGCTGTTCTATCAGCTAATTGTAGTTAACATGCTGTTCTACCAGCTAAATGTAGTTAACATGCTGTTCTATCAGCTAAATGTAGGTAACATGCTGTTCTATCAGCTAAATATAGGTAACATGCTGTTCTATCAGCTAAATGTAGTTAACATGCTGTTCTATCAGCTAATTGTAGTTAACATGCTGTTCTACCAGCTAAATGTAGTTAACATGCTGTTCTATCAGCTAAATGTAGGTAACATGCTGTTCTATCAGCTAAATGTAGGTAACATGCTGTTCTATCAGCTAAATGTACTTAATATGCTGTTCTATCAGCTAAATGTAGTTAATATGCTGTTATATCAGTTAAACATAGTTAACATGCTGTTCTATCAGATAAACATAGTTAATATGCTGTTCTATCAGATCAACATAGTTAATATGGTATACATTATCTGTTAAAACAGTTATTGTGGCAACCAACTTATCACGAACACAAAGTAAATGTTAGGAATATCAGGAATATTAATAAAACATTTCAATTGTGTCCATTGCTTACCACATAAAACAAAGAGTTGTGTTAAGGTAGTAATACCATGTTGAAACAGAAATGATTTTTACATGCCATTTAATGTTGTTTCCTTTAAGATAAGATACTGCTGCTAATGTTATGCAAAGCTTTTAATAAATGAGGACCCAAGTGTTGTTTATGCTGTGTCCCAATGACAGTCCTAGAGCCTCAGTGTCACACAAAAATGAAAAGACAATATTTAATTATCTGTTCCCGGTGCTGTTAGCGACTCAATGTGATATCTCTGTGCTGTTATAATGATTTCAATGCAACCCAATACCCCAGCAATATTAGCATTTTTGTAAATTAACCCAAAAACCTTGTGCTGTTATAATGCTAGTATTTAAACCTAATCTCCCAGTGCTGTTATCATACTAGTATATAAGCATAATCTCCCAGTGCTGTTATAATGCTAGTATATAAACCTAATCTCCCAGTGCTGTTATCCTGCTAGTATAAAAACCTAATCTCCCAGTGCTGTTATCATATTAGTATATAAACTTAATCTCCCAGTGCTGTTATAATGCTAGTATACAAACCTAATCTCCCAGTGCTGTTATCATACTAGTATATAAACCTAATCTCCCTGTGCTGTTATAATAATGCTAGTATATAAACCTAATCTCCCAGTGCTGTTATCCTGCTAGTATATAAACCTAATCTCCCAGTGCTGTTATCATATTAGTATAAAATGTTAATTACTCTCCCAGTGCTGTTATATTGCTAGTATATAAACCTAATCTCCCAGTGCTGTTATCCTGCTAGTATATAAACCTAATCTCCCAGTGCTGTTATCCTGCTAGTATATAAACCTAATCTCCCAGTGCTGTTATCATGCTAGTATATAAACTTAATCTCCCAGTGCTGTTATCCTGCCAGTGCTGTTATCATCCTGCTAGTATATAAACCTAATCTCCCAGTGCTGTTATCCTGCTAGTATATAAACCTAATCTCCCAGTGCTGTTATCATGCTAGTATATAAACCTAATCTCCCAGTGCTGTTATCCTGCTAGTATATAAACCTAATCTCCCAGTGCTGTTATCCTGCTAGTATATAAACCTAATCTCCCAGTGCTGTTATCATACTAGTATATAAACCTAATCTCCCAGTGCTGTTATCCTGCTAGTATATAAACCTAATCTCCCAGTGCTGTTATCATGCTAGTATATAAACCTAATCTCCCAGTGCTGTTATCCTGCTAGTATATAAACCTAATCTCCCAGTGCTGTTATCCTGCTAGTATATAAACCTAATCTCCCAGTGCTGTTATCCTGCTAGTATATAAACCTAATCTCCCAGTGCTGTTATCCTGCTAGTATATAAACCTAATCTCCCAGTGCTGTTATCATACTAGTATATAAACCTAATCTCCCAGTGCTGTTATCATGCTAGTATATAAACCTAATCTCCCAGTGCTGTTATCATGCTAGTATATAAACCTAATCTCCCAGTGCTGTTATCATGCTAGTATATAAACCTAATCTCCCAGTGCTGTTATCATACTAGTATATAAACCTAATCTCCCAGTGCTGTTATCATACTAGTATATAAACCTAATCTCCCAGTGCTGTTATCCTGCAAGTATAAACCTAATCTCCCAGTGCTGTTTTCATGCTAGTATATAAACCTAATCTCACAGTCTCCCAGTGCTGTTATCATAAACCTAATCTCCCAGTGCTGTTATCCTGCTAGTATATATAAACCTAATCTCCCATTGCTGCTGTGCTATCCTAATCTCCCAGTGCTAGTATATAAACCTAATCTCCCCAGTGCTGTTATCATACTATATAAACCTAATCTCCCAGTATATAAACCTAATCTCCCAGTGCTGTTATCCTGCTAGTATATAAACCTAATCTCCCAGTGCTGTTATCATGCTAGTATTTAAACCTAATCTCCCAGTGCTGTTATCATGCTAGTATATAATCTCCCATTGCTGTTATCATACTAGTATATAAACCTAATCTCCCAGTGCTGTTATCCTGCTAGTATATAAACCTAATCTCCCAGTGCTGTTATCATGCTAGTATATAAACCTAATCTCCCAGTGCTGTTATCCTGCTAGTATATAAACCTAATCTCACAGTGCTGTTATCCTGCTAGTATATATATACCTAATCTCACGTGCTGTTATCCTGCTTGTATATAAACCTAATCTCCCAGTGCTGTTATCATACTAGCTTGTGCTGTTATATAAACCTAATCTCCCAGTGCTGTTATCCTGCTATAATCTCCCAGTGCTGTTATCCTGCTAGTATATAAACCTAATCTCCCAGTGCTGTTATCCTATGCTAGTATTTAAACCTAATCTCCCAGTGCTGTTATCCTGCTAGTATATAAACTTAATCTCCCAGTGCTGTTATCCTGCTAGTATATAAACCTAGTCTCCCAGTGCTGTTATCCTGCTGGTATATAAACCTAATCTCCCAGTGCTGTTATCATGCTAGTATATAAACCTAGTCTCCCAGTGCTGTTATCATGCTAGTATATAAACCTAATCTCCCAGTGCTGTTATCCTGCTAGTATATAAACCTAATCTCCCAGTGCTGTTATCATACAAGTATATAAACCTAATCTCCCAGTGCTGTTTTCATGCTAGTATATAAACCTAATCTCCCAGTGCTGTTATCCTGCCAGTATATAAACCTAATCTCCCGTGCTGTTATCCTGCTTGTATATAAACCTAATCTCCCAGTGCTGTTATCATACTAGTATATAAACCTAATCTCCCAGTGCTGTTATCATACTAGTATATAAACCTAATCTCCCCTGCTTGTATATAAACCTAATCTCCCGTGCTGTTATCCTGCTTGTATATAAACCTAATCTCCCAGTGCTATTATCATGCTAGTATATAAACTTAATCTCCCAGTGCTGTTAACATTGTTGTATAGTTTTTTGATCCACTTGGTCTCCTATTGCTTGGCTTTTTTGCTATAGCTTGTAGAATGAATTGAAGTGTGCACTACTGATGGTGTTGTTTATAATGGAAAACACATATCAATAAAACCTATACACAACTTAACGTCTTCTTCTGAACAATATTAATTAGCCAACAAGGTGTGTTGACCAGTTCAATGTATGGGTTTGTGTGTGTTTGCACCAGGAATTACCAGAGACCAGGAAACACATTGCAATGTATTTCTATAACTCAATTCAAAGAGTAATAATTATTTAACATTTGAGAAAAGATCCGTGGCATGTAGCAAGGAAGCGAAATATGTTCTTTCTACCTGCTAAACTGCTACAATGTTGTATTTTTAGAGACACATTCACCCACTTTGTACTAACTCTTTTCATAACCAGTTCCTCCAATTACAGTTACCAATTACAGGTCTGAGATCTTAAGTGTCTTCTTGTCAGAACAGCCCTATGGAGTTTCATGATGGTCCAGTTTACTTGTTGTCTCTTCTGGTATGAAGAGATCCATATAATGTAGTGTACATGCTGGGATAATGTAGTGTACACATGCTGGGATAATGTAGTGTACACATGCTGGGATAATGTAGTGTACACATGCTGGGATAATGTCGTGTACACATGCTGGGATAATGTCGTGTACACATGCTGGGATAATGTAGTGTACACATGCTGGGATAATGTAGTGTACACATGCTGGGATAATGTAGTGTACACATGCTGGGATAATGTAGTGTACACATGCTGGGATAATGTAGTGTACACATGCTGGGATAATGTAGTGTACACATGCTGGGATAATGTAGTGTACACATGCTGGGATAATGTAGTGTACACATGCTGGGATAATGTCGTGTACACATGCTGGGATAATGTAGTGTACACATGCTGGGATAATGTAGTGTACACATACTGAGATAATGTAGTGTACACATGCTGGGATAATCTCATTTCACTCACACATTGGTTCACTGCTCAATTTAGTTCTACTGTACTGTTCAATGACAAAGTTTAATCTGATCAAACCCCTTTTAATTTGCTGTGAATTTTAGCATTTTATAATTCCTGGAGTGACACTACAAACACACTAGAGGGCAGTGTTGAATTATTAGTGCTTACAAGGGTTTAATCAAGGTTGTAGTGTTCACTTGTGTTTTTGTTCTGTGGTTTGTAGTCAGCCCAACACTGACACACACTTAATTGAACTTGACAATATCTTTCTACGCACTGGACTGGAAGAAACATGCACAAATGTCAGGTATTTTTTTAATATTTAACAAATTACACCATTCTCAGTTGATAAATTCTGTTAGTTTTTAATATACATTTCCTTTCAAAAAATAGAAATTCTAAAATAAATGGTTTAATATATTTTGTTCTAACATATCACAATAGTGAAAAATGTCTGCATAAATTGTATTCAAATGAATCTTTAGTTGCAGATTGTTACATGTTTTACAATCATTCTAACATGTTTAAACAGTGTGACAAACACTTGAAATATGATGCACATAACTTTGCTATGGTTAAAACAATACGATGACAAAGATGAAATGTTCTAACATGCATAGATGTCAGTTGAGAGGAAAGACATTATCCTGGACAATAACTCATTTTGAATGTAGAGTCTGTATCACTGCTCCAGCATGGTGTACATGCTGGAATAATGTTTTGTATATGCTAGGATAATGTAGTGTACATGTTTATATATCCTAGCATACATGTTGTGATAATGTACCGTACATGTTTATTTATCTTAGCTGACATGCTGGGATAATGTAGCGTACATGTTTATTTATTCTAGCATACATGCTGGGATAATGTAGTGTACATGTTTATATATCCTAGCATACATGTTGTGATAATGTACCGTACATGTTTATTTATCCTAGCAGACATGCTGGGATAATGTAGCGTACATGTTTATTTATCCTAGCATACACGTTGGGATAATGTAGTGTACATGTTTATTTATCCTAGCGTACATGCTGGGATAATGTAGCGTACATGTTTATTTATCCTAGCATACATGCTGGGATAATGTAGCGTACATGTTTATTTATTCTAGCGTACCTGCTGGGATATAGTAGCGTACATGTTTATTTATTCTAGCGTACCTGCTGGGATATAGTAGCGTACATGTTTATTTATTCTAGCGTACCTGCTGGGATAATGTAGAGTACATGTTTATTTATTCTAGCGTACCTGCTGGGATATAGAAGCGTACATGTTTATTTATTCGAGCGTACCTGCTGGGATAATGTAGTGTACATGTTTATTTATCCAAGTATACATGCTGGGATAATGTAGCGTACATGTTTATTTATCCAAGCATACATGCTGGGATATAGTAGCGTACATGTTTATTTATCCTAGCATACATGCTGGGATAATGTAGCGTACATGTTTATTTATTCTAGCGTACCTGCTGGGATATAGTAGCGTACATGTTTATTTATTCTAGCGTACCTGCTGGGATATAGTAGCGTACATGTTTATTTATTCTAGCGTACCTGCTGGGATAATGTAGCGTACATGTTTATTTATTCTAGCGTACCTGCTGGGATATAGAAGCGTACATGTTTATTTATTCGAGCGTACCTGCTGGGATAATGTAGTGTACATGTTTATTTATCCAAGTATACATGCTGGGATAATGTAGCGTACATGTTTATTTATCCAAGCATGCATGCTGGGATATAGTAGCGTAGATGTTTATTTATCCTAGCATACCTGCTGGGATAATGTAGGTGTACATGTTTATTTATCCTAGCATACCTGCTGGGATAATGTAGCGTACATGCTAGGACAGCTGAATCAGGACACCACAATTAAAGAGGAAAACAACACCTACAGTGGCTGTGGACATTGTTCACCCTCATTCAACCTTTGTATTGTGAAATTAGATTTTTTTAAATCAAATGTTTTTATCGATAATCAACAAAAAAAATTAAAATGATGTCAAAGAAAAGTAAACGAAAATGAAATCTGCAAGTGTACTAAACTAATTACAAGGATAAAACAGAATATTATGTATTTGATAAGTACACACCCTCTTGCTATGTCTCAGATAAATGATATGTACAGTAGCACAAAGCATTTTCTTTAGAAGTCACTGTGATTGCACTTAGTAGTGATAAACCCAAAAGGGATGAATACTGAATACAAACAATGGGGAATATCTCAGGCACTCAGTTCATTGTTAGAATATTTGAAACATCAATACATAGAATTGTTGATTTCCTCTGCTCATTTTCACTTTTATAGTAAAAATAATACATATTACCCCATAAAATCTATGTATATTTCATGTAACACTATAAAATATGAAAAAGTCAACATTAAGGAATCCTACTTTTGAGACCCACTATACACAAAATAAAACATCTTCTATGTTTAAAAAAATAACTGAATATGATTCACATTGCAGATTGGGTGACACATAAGTTAAGGGAGTTGACTAAATAACTAATCAATTTATGAATAAGGGACAGAGAATTGATCAACAGAAGAACTAAAGAATGATAATGTATTGATGACTGATCAACAGAATACCTAAAGAATGATAATGTATTGATGAATGATCAACAGAATACCTAAAGAATGATAATGTATTGATGAATGATCAACAGAATACCTAAAGAATGATAATGTATTGATGAATGATCAACAGAAGAACTAAAGAATGATAATGTATTGATGACTGATCAACAGAAGAACTAAAGAATGATAATGTATTGATGGCTGATCAACAGAAGAACAAAAGAATGATAATTTATTGATGACTGATCAACAGAATACCTAAAGAATGATAATGTATTGATGAATGATCAACAGAAGAACTAAAGAATGATAATGTATTGATGAATGATCAACAGAATACCTAAAGAATGATAATTTATTGATGACTGATCAACAGAAGAACTAAAGAATGATAATTTATTGATGACTGATCAACAGAAGAACTAAAGAATGATAATTTATTGATGACTGATCAACAGAAGAACTAAAGAATGATAATTTATTGATGACTGATCAACAGAAGAACTAAAGAATGATAATGTATTGATGAATGATCAACAGAATAACTAAAGAATGATAATGTATTGATGAATGATCAACAGAATAACTAAAGAATGATAATGTATTGATGACTGATCAACAGAATAACTAAAGAATGATAATGTATTGATGACTGATCAACAGAATAACTAAAGAATGATAATGTATTGATGAATGATCAACAGAATAACTAAAGAATGATAATGTATCATTCAATCAACAAACATGTGAAAAAAGTTTGTGAAAAAGTTTTGATAAAAAATAAAACATTGTTTATTAAACAATCAATGGTTACGAGTTAACTGTGTAATTGCATCTACATGCCGTATATATTCATCTGATGTAATACAATTTCCTCTCTTGAATAATTAAATAATGACGTGATGTGAAGTGGAATCCATGTAGTCACTTTAGAATAGTCAACATGGCGCTACAATAAGAAGTAAAGCTACAGAATATATACAAATATTATTTTCCTGCTACAGAAAACAGCCCTTGCAATAATTAATTATATCAAATTAAAACAATAAGATGGAACAACATCCAGTATCCAGAAAAAGTTGTAGGGTTATATGCTGGTTCTTCTCAGCTGGGGAAAGACATGCACAATAGAACCGTATGTAGAACAGTAGAACTGTAGCTCCATAGAACCATAGAAAGAGAAGAACAAAACAGATCTAACATCTGATGATGCAACCATGTTGTCCTTTTGCTCATAAATAGAATGTGGTGATGTAACAGTACTGCTGGTTAGGATGTGGTGATGTAACAGTACTGCTGGTTAGGATGTGGTGATGTAACAGTACTGCTGGTTAGGATGTGGTGATGTAACAGTACTGCTGGTTAGGATGTGGTGATGTAACAGTACTGCTGGTTAGGATCTGGTGATGTAACAGTACTGCTGGTTAGGATCTGGTGATGTAACAGTACTGCTGGTTAGGATCTGGTGATGTAACAGTACTGCTGGTTAGGATGTGGTGATGTAACAGTACTGCTGGTTAGGATGTGGTGATGTAACAGTACTGCTGGTTAGGATATGGTGATGTAACAGTACTGCTGGTTAGGATATAGTGATGTAACAGTATCCTATTGATTTATCCCAGTAAGACATTACCCTTCAGCCAGAAATGTTTAATTAAATCAATAGTTTTGATTATTTTTGGTGGGAAAGAAGAAAGCATGTTATTATTTATTCAAGTGTCAATTGTGAAATTTTTGACGATTAGCATGTGTTCAAGGATGTTTGTAAGAGTGTTTTGGATTCAAAAGGTTTGTTGTAATGCTGGGCTACAGAGATGTCTCAGATCCTCGGCTCTTCCAATGGTAACCACTGTCCTCAGGGCCCATGTCAATTTTAATCTGAGGGACGTTCTGTGGACTCATCTCTGGGCTATGAAACACAAACACACAGATGTAGACCCACAGATGTAGACCCACAGATGTAGACGCACAGATGTAGACGCACAGATGTAGACCCACAGATGTAGACGCACAGATGTAGACGCACAGATGTAGACGCACAGATGTAGACGCACAGATGTAGACGCACAGATGTAGACGCACAGATGTAGACGCACAGATGTAGACGCACAGATGTAGACGCACAGATGTAGACGCACAGATGTAGACGCACAGATGTAGACGCACAGATGTAGACGCACAGATGTAGACGCACAGATGTAGACGCACAGATGTAGACGCACAGATGTAGACGCACAGATGTAGACGCACAGATGTAGACGCACAGATGTAGACGCACAGATGTAGACGCACAGATGTAGACGCACAGATGTAGACGCACAGATGTAGACGCACAGATGTAGACGCACAGATGTAGACGCACAGATGTAGACGCACAGATGTAGACACACCCACACAGACATAAACAAACACACATAGACATACAGAGACAGTAACAGATAGACATATTTGTACAGAAACATTATTACTTTCATCACATAAACTCGTCTACATATCTATTTACGTACTATTAAAATGCTTTACTGACAGGGCTTCCAGTCAATTTATTAGATGCAGCAGAATTTGGCAAGATTACCCCATATTCATCCATCTGATATTCATCCATCTGATATTCATCCATCTGATATTCATCCATCTGATATTCATCCATCTGATATTCATCCATCTGATATTCATCCATCTGATATTCATCCATCTGATATTCATCCATCTGATATTCATCCATCTGATATTCATCCATCTGATATTCATCCATCTGATATTCATCCATCTGATATTCATCCATCTGATATTCATCCATCTGATATTCATCCATCTGATATTCATCCATCTGATATTCATCCATCTGATATTCATCCATCTGATATTCATCCATCTGATATTCATCCATCTGATATTCATCCACCATCCATCTGATATTCATCCATCTGATATTCATCCATCTGATATTCATCCATCTGATATTCATCCATCTGATATTCATCCATCTGATATTCATCCATCTGATATTCATCCATCTGATATTCATCCATCTGATATTCATCCATCTGATATTCATCCATCTGATATTCATCCATCTGATATTCATCCATCTGATATTCATCCATCTGATATTCATCCATAGATATTTAGCCGTCTGATATTTTGCCGTCTGATATTTTGCCGTCTGATATTTAGCCGTCTGATATTTAGCCGTCTGATATTTAGCCGTCTGATATTTAGCCGTCTGATATTTAGCCGTCTGATATTCATCCATCTGATATTTAGCTATCTGATATTTAGCCATCTGATACACACAATGTTAATGTCTCACCTTGACTGACAATTGTCCTGATAGAAGTCCAGCTGCTCAGCACGATGACTGTCTATCTAGGAATGATGATGACTGATCTCCTGGGGAGCATGGACAGACAGGGATGGAAAGTGAAAGACATGGACAGAGAGACAGGGACAGAAAGAGAGACAAGAAGACTCAGAACAAAACAAGAACATGGAACTGATTCAAACAGAAAATTGGAACTCTCTAAACAAATCCAATCCAAAGAATTGGACATATAGAAGTATCACTTTGAAGATATATAAAAACATATCTAGGATTTCTTATATCTCAGATTTTCTTAAATAAATATATGAAAAAAACTCGAATCTGCCATCAAAGAATCAGAATGTAATAGATTTCCCAATAAAGGAAATTGAAATACTGTAAGAAATCCAAGCCCTTAAACATTATAAAGCTTGTGGTACGGGTAGAATATCAAACAAAATGTCACATCTTGGCACGGCAGGTTGGTGTACACCATGAAATCAAACGCTCTCTCTCCCTCAATTGCATCACAGAGAAGAGAGGATCCAGAGGAGATGAGAGGACCAAGAGGAGAAGAGAGGACCCAGAGGAGATGAGAGGATCCAGAGGAGATGAGAGGACCCAGAGGAGATGAGAGGAACCAGAGGAGATGAGAGGATCCAGAGGAGATGAGAGGATCCAGAGGAGATGAGAGGAGAAGAGAGGAACCAGAGGAGATGAGAGGACCCAGAGGAGATGAGAGGATCCAGAGGAGATGAGAGGACCCAGAGGAGATGAGAGGAACCAGA
This sequence comes from Dallia pectoralis, assembly GCA_029465975.1. NCBI lineage: Eukaryota > Metazoa > Chordata > Actinopteri > Esociformes > Umbridae > Dallia > Dallia pectoralis. Next base: position 123,801 of record CM055737.1, on the reverse strand, counting down.
GGAGATGAGAGGAACCAGAGGAGATGAGAGGAACCAGAGGAGATGAGAGGATCAAGAGGAGAAGAGAGGAACCAAAGGAGATGAGAGGACCCAGAGGAAAAAAGCTGAGATGAGGAGATGGTTGTGATTGCCTTTGTTCAGTGAAGGTCATCAGACAGTTCAGGTTGTCACTACTCACTGTTAGATGCTTTGTCACTTAAGAAAGGCTCCTGTTCCATCATGTCCATAGGTATCTTAATGCTTGGAACATTCTCAGTGTAGGGGAAATCAGACTGTAGGGGACATAACAACACTTACTCAGACTGTAGGGGACATAACAACACTTACTCAGACTGTAGGGGACATAACAACACTTACTCAGACTGTAGGGGACATAACAACACTTACTCAGACTGTAGGGGACATTACAACACTTACTCAGACTGTAGGGGACATAACAACACTTAACTCAGACTGTAGGGGACATAACAACACTTAACTCAGACTGTAGGGGACATAACAACACTTACTCAGACTGTAGGGGACATAACAACACTTACTCAGACTGTAGGGGACATAACAACACTTACTCAGACTGTAGGGGACATTACAACACTAACTCAGACTGTAGGGGACATAACAACACTAACTCAGACTGTAGGGGACATAACAACACTTACTCAGACTGTAGGGGACATAACAACACTAACTCAGACTGTAGGGGACATTACAACACTTACTCAGACTGTAGGGGACATAACAACACTAACTCAGACTGTAGGGGACATAACAACTCAGACTGTACTCAGACTGTAGGACTGTAGGGGACATAACAACAACTTACTCAGACTGTAGGGGACATAACACTTACTCAGACTGTACATAAAAACACTTACTCAGACTGTAGACTGGGGGACATAAAACACTAACTCAGACTGTACATAACAACACTTACTCAGACTGTAGGGGACATAACAACACTTACTCAGACTGTAGGGGACATAACAACTCAGACTGTACATAACAGACTGTAGGGGACATAACAACACTTACTCAGACTGTAGGGGACATAACAACACTTACTCAGACTGTAGGGGACATAACAACACTAACTCAGACTGTAGGGGACATAACAACACTAACTCAGACTGTAGGGGACATAACAACACTTACTCAGACTGTAGGGGACATAACAACACTAACTCAGACTGTAGGGGACATAACAACACTAACTCAGACTGTAGGGGACATAACAACACTTACTCAGACTGTAGGGGACTGACTGTAGGGGACATAACAACACTTACTCAGACTGTAGGGGACATAACAACACTTACTCAGACTGTAGGGGACATAACAACACTTACTCAGACTGTAGGGGACATAACAACAACTCAGACTGTACAACACTAACTCAGACTGTAGGGGACATAACAACACTTACTCAGACTGGGGGACATAACAACACTAAGACTGTAGGGGACATAACAACACTTACTCAGACTGTAGGGGACATAACAACACTTACTCAGACTGTAGGGGACATAACAACACTAACTCAGACTGTAGGGGACATAACAACACTTACTCAGACTGTAGGGGACATAACAACACTTACTCAGACTGTAGGGGACATAACAACACTTACTCAGACTGTAGGGGACATAACAACACTTACTCAGACTGTAGGGGACATAACAACACTTACTCAGACTGTAGGGGACATAACAACACTTACTCAGACTGTAGGGGACATAACAACACTTACTCAGACTGTAGGGGACATAACAACACCAGACTGTAGGGGACATAACAACACTTACTCAGACTGTAGGGGACATAACAACACTAACTCAACACTCAGACTGTAGGGGACATAACAACACTACTCAGACTGTAGGGGACATAACAACACTTACTCAGACTGTAGGGGACATAACAACACTTACTCAGACTGTAGGGGACATAACAACACTTACTCAGACTGTAGGGGACATAACAACACTTACTCAGACTGTAGGGGACATAACAACACTTACTCAGACTGTAGGGGACATAACAACACTTACTCAGACTGTAGGGGACATTACAACACGGGCTGTAGCCAAAAAGGAGTGGATAATAAAGTTCCACTGCAGTTACTCGTTCCTGTGTCCGGCCCCATATACACTCTCACACAGCCGTGACATAGGGGATATACTTTTACACATTACATCATCAAGGATATAAAGTAAATTTAAATGTAATGTGAAAACAGTGTCAAAAGGATAAAACTTCTTAAGGAGTATTAAAACAGGTTAGGTTAAAACAGGTTAGGGTTAGGTTAAAGCAGATTAGGTAAAACAGGTTAGGTTCAAACAGGTTAAGGTTCAAACAGGTTAGGTTCAAACAGGTTAGGGTTAGGTTAAAACAGATTAGGTAAAACAGGTTAGGTACAAACAGGTTAGGTTCAAACAGGTTAGGGTTAGGTTAAAACAGATTAGGTAAAACAGGTTAAGGTTCAAACAGGTTAGGTTCAAACAGGTTAGGGTTAGGTTAAAACAGATTAGGTAAAACACGTTAGGTTCAAACAGGTTAGGTTCAAACAGGTTAGGGTTAGGTTAAAACAGATTAGGTAAAACAGGTTAGGTACAAACAGGTTAGGTTCAAACAGGTTAGGGTTAGGTTAAAACAGATTAGGTAAAACAGCTTAGGTTCAAACAGGTTAGGGTTAGGTTAAAACAGGTTAGGTTAAAACAGGTTAGGTTCAAACAGGTTAGGTTAAAACAGGTTAGGTACAAAACAGGTTAGGTACAAACAGGTTAGGTTAAAACAGGTTAGGTTTAAACAGGTTAGGGTTAGGTTAAAGCAGGTTAGGTTAAAACAGGTTAGGTTTAAACAGTTCAGGGTTAGGTTAAAGCAGGTTAGGTTAAAACAGGTTAGGTTCAAACAGGTTAGGGTTAGGTTAAAACAGGTTAGGTTAAAACAGGTTAGGTTAAAACAGGTTAGGTACAAAACAGGTTAGGTACAAACAGGTTAGGTTAAAACAGGTTAGGTTTAAACAGGTTAGGGTTAGGTTAAAGCAGGTTAGGTTAAAACAGGTTAGGTTAAAACAGGTTAGGGTTAGGTTAAAACAGGTTAGGTTAAAACAGGTTAGGTTAAAACAGGTTAGGTTAAAACAGGTTAGGTACAAACAGGTTAGGTACAAACAGGTTAGGTTAAAACAGGTTAGGTTTAAACAGGTTAGGGTTAGGTTAAAGCAGGTTAGGTTAAAACAGGTTAGGTTAAAACAGGTTAGGGTTAGGTTAAAACAGGTTAGGTTAAAACAGGTTAGGTTAAAACAGGTTAGGTTAAAACAGGTTAGGTACAAACAGGTTAGGTACAAACAGGTTAGGTTAAAACAGGTTAGGTTTAAACAGGTTAGGGTTAGGTTAAAGCAGGTTAGGTTAAAACAGGTTAGGTTTAAACAGGTTAGGGTTAGGTTAAAGCAGGTTAGGTTAAAACAGGTTAGGTTTAAACAGGTTAGGGTTAGGTTAAAGCAGGTTAGGTTAAAACAGGTTAGGTTAAAACAGGTTAGGTTAAAACAGGTTAGGTACAAAACAGGTTAGGTACAAACAGGTTAGGGTTAGGTTAAAGCAGGTTAGGTTAAAACAGGTTAGGTACAAACAGGTTAGGTTAAAACAGGTTAGGTTAAAACTGGTTAGGGTTAGGGTTAGGTTAAAGCAGGTTAGGTTAACCTGTTCTTGACAGGGACCCAAATCTCAATTTCCACCTAAAATTACCCACTACAATCTAAATAGATATTGCTATGGAACAGAACCATGTAGGAAGATTTGGTAGAGGGTATTTCAAATAAATATTTTCTGAAGTATAATATCTGGCATGAGCTAAAACTAAAAATACAAACATAGTTTTTTTATTTTGCATTTTTCAGTGACTTTGAAAATGTATATCTCAGACTCTGAATCTCTGGTCGACCTGAAGTCTCTAGCTCGTTTATTGACTGAGATACAGCCATTTTAGTGTGAGCATGTTTCTAACCGAATGCCTCCAGTGAGTGAACCAACCCCTCCCAAATGGACAAAATGATGTCATCGGCCGCCTTTAGCAGTCCTTTTAATTGCAAATAAAATGGTCTGTGTTTTAGTTATTTTAAAACGGAAAACGTTGTTAGAAAGGGGAGGTTCTAACCTTGATGCACAATATAAGCAGCATGTAGTATATTATTAAACGTCCGTTTTTGAATTTCACAACCTTTGTATACAGGTTGTAGTGGTTGTATAAGGTACTGCAAGTATCCCTAGTGGTTGTATAGGGTACTGCAAATATCCAGCAGACGGGATGGTGGTGTCTGACAGGTTAAAACAGGTTAGGTTTTCTTATACCATAAACAACTCCATTTGATTAAATAAGGGTGTAAACTACTCACGTCTTCAACATCACTGTCAATGCTCCCACATTTGCTTATTTTTTTGGCATCTTCCTTCTTCTTCTTGTCCTTCTCAGGAATGACATCATCCAGGAAGCTGAGCTCATGTTGAGAAAACATGTAGTCCATTATCTTCCTCACTGCAACCAGGGCCAGAATCTGAAAGCACAGAACTTGTTAACACACACACACACACACACACACACACACACACACACACACACACACACACACACACACACACACACACTCACCATGACAGGGAAGATGATAGCTGCCACGGTGGACTTTAGAACCCAGAGAAGTGCCAGACAGAGGATCTGGATGAAGGTAAACAGGTGGACCTTCCTCAGAGGAACATGTCGCAGATACACCAAGTCAGGCTGGTGCTTGGATGGCATCAGCAACAACTGGAGACGGTCCATAAACTACAGGGAGATGTGTGGAAAGGGAGGGATAGAGAGATAGAGAGAGATAGAGAGAAGATGGGTGGAAAGGGAGGGATAGAGAGATGAAGGGGGATATAAATGCCAAGACAGAAATGAGAGAAAGGGATGAAGGGGGAGAGAAAGATTATGAAACTAGAAAAGCATATTGTGTAATGACTTGTTTGATCCGATAATTTGACTGGTTGGTTTCCTTAGGTCCTGTATATACAATACCTGAACCCCATTAAGAGAGGCCACACCCATGTAGAGGAAAACTCCATACAGCACGGGCATTGGGATGAACTGAAACACAGAGTGATGATGAAGAATGAATAACAATTGCATTAAACATTAAAAAGTCTACAGTGGATGAAGAATGCTATAGTCTACAGTCTACAGTCTACAGTGGATGAAGAATGCTATAGTCTACAGTCTACAGTCTACAGTGGATGAAGAATGCTATAGTCTACAGTCTACAGTCTACAGTGGATGGAGAAGGCTATAGTCTACAGTCTACAGTGGATGG